>MU389424.1:0-163947 GCA_022578775.1 Xylaria venustula
TTTTAGCTTAAAAAAAAGCAAAAATTATAGCAGTTTAAAATAATAATAAACAATTAAAAAGCAAAAAAAAAAAAAAAAACTTTTTTAAAAGCTAAATATAACGATGCAATTATTTATTAAAACAATGATTTTATACTAAAACAAAATAAATGCTTTATTTATAATAATTTAAAAAATAAAATATGCAAATTTTATTTAAAAACGCGTTAATTATTAAAATAAATTAAGCAAAAATATATTTATTACAAAAATAAAAACTATAAATTGCATTTAAAAAAAGTTATTTTTATATTGCGCTAAAATAAAGCTATTTATAAATTTTTACATTAATTATTTTGTAAAAAATATAATTGTTTATAATATTAACAAATAAAAAATAATGCTAAATTTAATTTAGCAAACAATTTAAACAAAAATACTAAAAAAAAAGCTTATATAATTATAATAAAAAAATTTTTTATAAAATATTGCTAAAAATATATTTAATATATATAAATATTAACCAAAGCAAAAAAGCTATAGCGTTAAAATATATATATTATATAGCGGTTATTTATAAATTATATAAATAAACGTTTATATTTTTATTAAAGCATAAATAAAAAGTTAATAAATATAAGCTATATTATTATATTTATAATGCTTTAAAAAATTTAAAAAATAATTTATAAATATGCAAAAAATATTTTTATATTTAAATTAGTTAAAAAGCAATTATTTATAAATATTTATGCTATATAAAAATTTATTATAAAATTTACAAAAAAAAAGCAAAATTATAAAAAATATTATTTATAAAAAACTTAAAAAATAAAAATAAAAACAAAAAATTATTTAAAAATAATTTAAAATTATTAAAGCAAAAATTTTAAAATATATTATGTTTAATCAAAAAAAAAAATAATATTAATGCATAAATAATTATTGCAAAAAATATGCAGTTAAAAAAGCAAAAGCTTAAAAATTTGCTAAACTTAAAAAATAAAAATTAAAAAACAAATTAAAATTTTATTAAAAAAGCAGCAAATAATTATAAAAATTAAAATTTTATAAAAAATTTAATATAAAAAAAAATAATTAAAAATTTTAATTAAAATTAATAAAAAACGGTATAATATATTAATTAATTTTAAAATATAAATTAACATTATATTTTTTAAAATTGCAAAATAAAATTAAATTTTTTAAAAATATAAAATAAAATTTTATAAAATTATTGCGTTTAATAAAAGCAGTTTTAATTATAATAACAGTTAAATATTTAAAAAAACTAAATTTTATATTATATTTATATAAAAACATAAAAAATAAATTATATTAAATATTGCTAACATTTTTAATTATAATATTATTTTAAAAATATTATAATTAAAATTTAGCAATTTAATTATTCGATAAAAATTTAAAAAAATTATATAAAAAAAATAAAACAAGCAAAAATAATAAAAAAAATAACAAAATATATTATAAATAAAACTTTAAAAAAATATATAAAATTTAAAAATTTATTTTAAAAAAAAATTATTAAAATATAATTTTTAAAACTATAAAATATTTATTAAAAAAAACGAAAATTTATTTTTTATAAAATTTATTATATAAACTTATAAAAAGCTAAAGCATTACAAAAATATTTTAATAAAAATTTAGCGAAAAAGTTTATTTAAAAATTAATATTATTAGCTAAATATTTAATAATAATAATATTAAAAATTAAAAACAACAAATTTTAATTAAATAAAAATAAAAACTTAAAGTTTTAAATAATAGCAAATTATTAATTATTAAACAATATTATTATATTAAATAAACACTTTTTTATATTAATATTAACAATAAAAAAATATTAATAAAATAAAATAATATATTATAATAAATATATTAAATAAATATTATACAATTTATATAGCAAAAAAAAAATAGCAATATAAACAATTTATAAATTTTATAAATATTTTATTATGCTAAAAAAATTATAAAATATACCGGCTAGCTTTTAACAAATAATAATAACAATATTTTACTTTATTTTAAAACTTTAAAAAAATATAAAAAATATATAAAATTAATATTAAAAATATTTTAAAATGCAAAACTATAATTAAACATTAAAAAATATAAATAGCATATATAAAAAATTAATTTTTTAAAATATACGATTACTTTAAAACAAATTTAAATATAATATTTTAACATTAAAATAATACGCAATTAAAAAATTTTTAATTTAGCTATAGTTATAAATATATAACAAGCGTTAAAATTTTTAAATTATATTTAATTATTTATTAAAAATTATAGTAAACTAGCTCGAAAATTTATTAAATATATAATAAAAAAATATAAAAAAAAAACATTTTTTATATTAAAAAAAGCTAAAAAAACATTTAAGCAATTAAAATTTTAAGTAATATTTAATTTAATAGTTAAATTATTTAATTTATTTAAAAAAAAACAATTAAAAATAAATATATTAAACGAAATAATTGCTAAAATATTTAAGCAATTAAAAAAAAATAAAAAATAATATTTAATAGCTTATTATTTAAAAGCATTAAAAAATGTAGCACTACAATATTTTATTTATAATAAAAAACTTTTAGCAATTATTATAGCACTTAAAAAATAAAAACTTTTTTTTATAAAAATAACAAAATTTATTAAAATTTATTTAAATTATAAAAATTTAACTCGATTTATAATAACTTAAAAAATTAATAAACAATATAAAAACTAGTTAATTTTTTTTTTAATTTAATTTTAAAATATATTATATTAAAAAAAAATATTTAAGCAAATATTTTTAGCAAACGCGAAATAAAAAAATTTAAAATATTTAAACGTAATATTTAAGTATTATATTTACAAAAAAATAAAAGTTTAAAATTTAATATAATTTTTAAAAATTTATTAGCAAAACAATTTAAACGGATTTAATAATAATACAATTAGCAAAAACGGGCTAAAATATAAAACTTAAAAAAATATAATTATAATAATTTAATTTATTATAAAAAAATTTATTTATTAATAAAATTATGCCGTAATTTTATTAAAAAATTTTATAAGCATTTTTTGCACAAATATTAAAAAATAGCTAAAATAATACAAAAGCTATAAAAATAATATAATTTTTTAAAACTAAAAAAAACAGTTAAAAATATTATTGAAAAATATAATATTTATGCTAAAGTTAAATTTGTATAATATAAACTATATAAATTATTTTAACTAATATAAATACTTAATTAAACATAGCATATTATTGCTCAAAATTTTATTATTAAATTATTTTTATTAACAAATTTAATAATAAAAGTATAATATAATGCAATATAAATTATTATAAATTAATTTATAAAGTATATATATTTTTTACTTTTTAAAATAAATATAACTGCAAAACAATTTATATATATTTTTATTTAACAATATTTTAATAAGCATAAAATATTAAACAAAATTATTTTTAACTAAAATAAATTTTTTATATTAAAATTTAAAAATAACTTTTTTAAATAAATAAATATAAAATTTAAATTTTTAACTGTATATTATTTTTAAACGGATAAACAAACGGAAAAATTAAACTAAATATTTAAACAATATTTTTAAAGCTATACTAATTATTAGCAAAATAATTAAATAAAATCTTTGCTTATAGTATAAATTATATACAATATATTTATTAATAAAAAAATAAACATATTTTTGTATAAAGCAATATATAATAAATAAACAAAAATTAAAAAACTTAAAAAATTATTTATAAAAATATTAATTATTTTAGCTATAGTTTTTAAAGCTAAAATAATTATAATTAAAATTAAAATAATTTAAATTAAATTGCAAACTTAATTTTAATTTTTGCAACAACAAATAGTAAAATATTATAACAAAAAAAAAACTAAAAAATTAATTTTAGCAAAAAAAAAACAAAATTTATTTGCTACGGCAAAAATAAAATGTTATATTAAAAATATTATAAATTAAAATGAAGCAATTAAGCAATAAATTAAATTTTAAAAAGTTTAGCTTTTTTAAAATTAAAAAAATTATTTTATTAATTAATTATTAATTATTATTACTAAAAACAATATAAATTTATTTAATTTTTTACATTTTTTTATTTAAACTAGCGTTAAATAATATATTTTTTAAAATATAAATTAAAATTAAAACAAATTCAAATATATATAAAATCGAAAAAATATTAAATTTATATTAAAATAGCAAAAAAATTAAAAATTTAATAAAATAAAAAAAATATTTATATTTAAATAATATATAAAAACTTATAAAATATTTAAAAAATATTGCAATAATAATAAATTAATTTTATTAACAACATTTTAATTAATTAAAACTTGTTAAAAAAAATTAATTTTAAAAAAAACATTTAAAAAATTTTAATTAAAATTTATTAAAATAATTTGCGCTGTTTGCACTTTTTTTTTTTTTTTTTTTAACTTAAAAAAAAATTTTTTTTTTTAATATGCTTTAGCTTATTTAATTTATTTAAAAATTAAAATTTTTGCCAAATTATTTAAATATTTTTTATTTTTAAAAATTGTTTTTACGTTTGTAAACACGCCAGTTTATTTAATATAAACTAAAAATTATTTTATACACGTTTTAATTTGCTTTATACAACAAAAAATTATTGCTTTGCTTATTTTTTTTTATTTTTAAATTAACGGTATTTAAATATTATATTGTTTATAATATTTATTAAAATTTTTAAACTATTATAAAAATAACTAGTATAAATGCATTTTATATAACAAAAAATATTTTTTAATATTTTGCATATTAATAATTAATTAAAGCAATAAAAATAAAGCATAATTTTATAACTAAATTAATTAATAAAAAAAGCAAAAATAAACTTTTGTTTAGTTTAAATTAAACAATTAGCTTTTTTAATACGGCTAAACATTTTAAAAAAAAAATAACAAAAAAAAATTATTTACGGAAAAAAGAATTGTTAAAACAACAATTTTAAAAAAAAAATATTATTATAAATACGTGTTAATATAAAAATAAACTAAGTAGCAGCTTAATATTTTTTTTTTTTTTTGCACTTATTTTTTTTTGCACATTTATGTTTTTTTTTGTTATATAACTATTTATCTAGCTTACCAGGCTTGCAGTAATTTATAGCTTATTAAGCTTATAGTGATTTATAGCTTATTAAGCCTGCAAAAATTTATAGCTTATTAAATTTACAGTAATTTATAATTTATTAAGCTTATAATAATTTATAGCTTATTAAATTCGCAGTAATTTAAACAATTATTATATTTTTTATATTTATATAGTTATATATTTTTTATATTTAATTATTTGTTATTTTTGCTTTTTAGCTATTAATTTAAAATCGCTAAGCATTAATACATTTATTATTTTAACAGTTAATAATATTTTTTATTGCACAGTAATAAAAATATAATAAACTTTTTTAACAAACACCCGTTAATTTCCATACTATTATTTGCAAATTAAAAACCCTTTAATAAATTTATTATATTATTATATAATAAATTTGTTATATTAAGCTATTATAAATAATACGTTAAATTATTATATAATTGCTACTAAATTTTGCCGAAAATTTATTATATTAAATATATTATAACTTACGAAAAAAATCATCAAAAAAAAAGCTTTTTATATAGCAAAATTTATAAATAAAAAAATAAAAATAAGCAAACTTAGCAATAATACAAATAAAAAGCGCTTATATTAAATTTACTAAAAAAAACAAGTTTACAATAAATAAATAAATTTTTTTTAATAAAATTGTTAGCAAGAAAAAAGCTTTTAAAATATTTTTAATAAGCGTTTTTGCGTAAACATTAAAACAAAAGCCAAACAAGCTAACTTAAATATATTTAATTATATAGTATTTAATAAATATTATTTAATTGCGCTTTGCTGGTATATTTTTTTAAAGCTTTGTTTTAAAACTTAGCGGGTAAATATATAAATCGAAAAAAAAGCAAAAATAAAAATAGCTAGCAAAAAAAACATTTAATAAGCGGTAAAAAAAGCGTAACGTTAAAACTAAAAAAAAAAAGTTAAATTTAAAATTTTTGCTGGATACCAATTAAAAAATTAATTAAAAAAACTTTTATAGCATATATAGCAAGCTTTTTTTATATATTAAAAAAAATCGCTAAGTTTTATATATTAAAAAATTGTCCTATAATAAATTTTAGGTTAAATATTTATATATTTAACTAAAAATAATAATTTTTAAATATAAAAAATATTAATTTAAACAATATAAAATTTGCTAAAAATAATATGCTTTTTATATAAAGCTAAAGAAAAATTAATATTAAAGCAACAAGCTTTAAAAGCTTTATTATATACTAGCTATATAATATAGCATATTGCTTAAATATAGCTACAAATTTAGTATTTTTGCAAGTTTTAAAGCGATTAAAAGTTTATTAAAATAATAAGCTAAAATTTAATTAACTAAAATATTAATAAAAAAAGTTTTTATATTTATTAATTTATATATATAAATAATATATTATAAAATATTTATTTGCATAAATTACCAAACGAGCTTTTTATATACGCTAAAATTTTTTAAATTTATATATTAAAAAATTAAAGTTTAAAGCAAGTTTATATCGCTAGCATTGGCAGCTTAAATATATAAAGCTAAAACTTTTTAAACGGCTATTTTTTTACACCAAAAAAATAACGATTATTTTTTGTTTTAATAACAAAATTTAAACAGCTAAATATATAGCGTATAGCAAATTAAAAATTTGCCGCTATATAATATAAAACGCTTGCTTAAGAATTACTAATGCTAAAAATTAATTAGCAGTTAATTTTTATAAATTTAACGATTTTTTTAAGGGTAATAAAAAGTTTTAAAAAGTTATGCTTATTATAAACCGATATTTTAAATATATTTAAAATTATTATACTAATAATAAATATGCTAATATTATTTAAAAAACTTTTAAAAACTGCATTAAATATATTAATTTATAATAAAATGCAATAACAAAATATTAAGCACTAAACAAAATATTTTAAACCTTGTTAACTATTTTTACCGCGTTTATAGCACTAAAATAAAGCTTTTTTTTTATATACATAAAATTTTAATAATAACGCTAAAAAAATAAAAGCTATGATTAAATATTAAGCAAGCTTAATAAAAAATAACTGCAAGCTTTTAATTTTTTTATAGCTGAAAATAATATAAACAGCAATATATTTATATAACTATACGCTAAAAAAAATAAACAAATAGCAAACTTTTTACAAAAAATTTTATTTATATTTTAATAATTTATAAAGCATAATTAATTATAAGCAAAAGTTATTTATAGCATATTTGCGGGTATATAGCTATATAGCGTTTGCTATAATTATTAAA
Organism: Xylaria venustula; assembly: GCA_022578775.1. Classification (NCBI taxonomy): domain Eukaryota; kingdom Fungi; phylum Ascomycota; class Sordariomycetes; order Xylariales; family Xylariaceae; genus Xylaria; species Xylaria venustula. The sequence continues at coordinate 7,412 of MU389424.1, forward strand.
GCTAAATTACAAAAAAAAAAAGGCTAAAAACTTAACCTAAAAGTTTAAATAAAATATTTAATAAGCTATTAATTTATTAACATATATTAAATTTAAATACTTTAAAAAAATTAAATTATTATTATTAAAAATATTATTTTTAACGAAAATAAATTTTTTAGTAAAAATAAAAACAATTTTTAAAACAATTTTTTTAAAATAAGCCGAAAAAAATACGAAATATTACTAAACAAAATAAATTATTAAATAGCCGCTAAAATAAATAAAACAATAACTAAAAAATAAAAAAATAACAAGTTTTTTAATATAGTGTTTAAAAATGCGGCTAAAAATATTAACAAAACTAAAAACAAAAAAATTTAAGCAAAAATAAGCTTATAAATTAAAACCGGAAAAAGTTTAACAAAAACAATTATTTAATAATAAATTTAACATTTAAACTACAATTGCTAATACTATGAAAGTTTTTAAAAGCAATACTGCTAAATTTAACTATAGTTAGCTTAGAATTATTAAATTTAAGCTTAAAAAGCGATTTTTTTAAATTTATAGCATTAAATTATTTTAATTTAATATTTATAAATTTTTTTTAAATAAATAATTTGCTTTAATACGGCAAAATTATATAAAAATATACTAATTAACAAAAAAAGCGTTTTAAAAACTAGGCATAATAAACTATTAAAAGCTTTTAAAAAATTTTATAGCAATTAATTATAGCTATTAAATTTTATTAAAAAGTTTGCTGCTAAAAAAAAAAGCTTTTAATAAAATTTATTATATATTTTACAACTAACTATAGCTATTAAATTTTAATAACGGTAAAATAGCAAATTATAACAGCAAAATATAGCTATTAAATTTTAAACACTTTATTAATAAAAAAAAAAAACTTTTAAACTAGCTAACAAATATTTAAAAGCTTAAAAAAATAACAAATATATATATTAAAAAAAAAACGCCCTTAAGCATATTAATAAATATTTAAAAGCTTATTTATTTAAATTTTTTTAAAAAAAAATATATAAATAAAATTTATTATTATTGCTAAAATAACACTGCAAGCTTAAAATTTATTTATTAAAAAATTATTTTTAAAAAATTAAATATATTTATTTATAAAGCTATAAAAAAATAAAAATTTAAAAAAAGTTATTTGAAAACTTGTTATAAAGAAATTTATTTTAAATTATATATAAATTTATATATATAAATTTAATAAGTATAAATATTATAATAAAAATAAAGCGTAGCTAATAATACAAAAAAATTAACAATTTAACAATAAAAAAAAATATTTATATTAGCATTTTAGCAAATAAATTTTTTAAAATATTAATAATTATAGCAATTAAATTTAACTTTAAATTAAAGCAATATAACGCTATAAATATTTTTGTTAATATTAAATTAAACAAAAAAATTTATATATAAATGCTATTTAATTATTAAAAACTAAATATTATTTTTAAGCTATTGCAAATTTTATATAAACTATAAAAATTACTTTTATTATAGCAAAAAAAGCTTTTTAAATTATTATAAAAAATAAATTTTTTATTAATATTTTATAAATTTTGCTATTATTTTTGTTAAAAAATGTTATTATTTATATATATTAACAATATTATATTAATTTATAATAAAAAAAGCTAAAAAATAGCCGATAAAATAATTATTAGCTTAAAATAATAATATAATTTAACCAGTAAAAATAATTTAAAATTAAGCTAAATAGTTGTTATAATTCTTTTAAGCTTTATATATAAAAAAAATCGTTAAAATGTAAAATACCATTTTTATTATATATATAAGCACGCTAATATAAGCGAAAAAGCTTTTTTTATATAAAAAAAAAGTATTACCGAAAAACATTTACCGATATTAACAAAAAACCGGCTTTATTTTATATGCTGCAATAATTATATGGTTAAATATAACATTTAAAATTTTAAAATTAACCCGATTTAATTATAACTTTTTTTTAAGCACTATAAAATAGCTAATAAACTTTTTACCTATTTATTATTTATTTAAAAATATATATTATGATTTAAAAATAAAAATAATTTTATAATAGCTAGTAATATTTTTTTTGCAAATAATATGCTAAATAAAAAAAAATTTGAAATTTATATTATAAAACTTTTTTAAAAAATTATTAAATAATAATTAAATAAACAAAATATAATTATTATTTTTATTATTAAAGCTAAATTTTTTGCTTTAGTATAAATAGCTAAAAAAATTATATATATAAATTAATTTATTAATAAGCTAAAAATATATTAAAAAATTAGCATATTTAAGTATTATATAATAATTAATAAATTATAAGCTTAATTATTAAAAAAATAGCTTTATTATATATTAAACTATATTATATTAATATTTATAACTATTAATTATAATAAAAAATTAACAATAAAATTATTTTAATAAAATATATATTTATTAACAGTATAATCGCTGATAAATTAATAAAAACTTTATTAACGCAAAGATAAAATATATTTTTTAATTAATTTAAATTAATTAAATTGCTAAAAAATAATAAAATAATTTTAAGTTTATTTTTGCTTTTTAATAAGTTTAAAAATAAATTAATTAATAAAAGATTTTTTAAATAAATATTTAAAATATAAAAATTAAAAATTAAATTATAAGTTATAAATTATAAATTTAATATAAAAATTATAAAAAATAAAAGTAAAACTTTTTTTAATTGTTTAAAAATTATTTAAATAAAAAAAAACTTTTAAATTAATTATTTTAAAAAGCTATAAATTTATTATTTAAATAGCTAAAAAAAATTTTTTTTTTTTTATTTCGGCTAAATTTAAAAGCATATAAACTATAGTTTGCAGTGCTTAAATACACGCTTAAAATATATTAGCAACAAAAATATTATATAAAGTATAAATAATATAGCAAATATTAACAAGTTTATTATTTATTAATTAGTTAATATATAACGCAATTATAATAAATAAATATATTTATAAAAATTTATAAAAATATTTTAAAATATATTATTAACAGCAATTTTTATTTTTTATAATTTTAAAATATTTGCTGGTAAAATAGCTTTAAAAAGCGCTTTATATATAATATAAATAAAGCGTTTTTTTTAAAACTTTTAAAAAAATTAATTGGCCGCAGCAGCAAAAATAAATATATAAATTATTTATTAAAATAAAAGTTAAAAATAAAGCAATAGCAAAAGCAATAATAAAAACAGCAATATATAGCAAAAATATTAGCAGCAATATAAATAATATAATAATTATTTGCTTAAAAACTGTTAAATTTTTTTAATTAATTATTAGTGTGTAAAAATATTATAAAGCTAAAATTAACAAAATTAACAAAATTTTAACAGATAAATTTAATGTCCGGTTTAATTTATTTTGCGCTAGTGCTTATATAAAACTAGCGCTTTGGAAAATTTATTTTGCAAAAATGCTACTTTAGCAGCCCCGCTTTGCAAAGTTTTACCTTGCGCACACCTAACTAAAATGCGCGCAAAATAAGCTTTATTAAAACTAGCGCTTTAAAAAACCCACTCTGTAAAATTTTACTTTACGTACATTTAATTAAAATATAAGCAAAATAAACTTTATTAAAACTAGCGCTTTAAAAAATTTATTTTGCGGAAAAATTGCTTTAGCAATTTTGCTTTAAAAATTTTACTTTATAAAAATTATTTTTAAAGCATATAATTTAATAAAACAAAAAAAAAACAATAATAATATAAAAAGCTTAAATATTATATATAAAATAATTAAATAATAAATTTTTTTTATTAAATTAATTAATATATTTATTATTTTAAGCTATTATTTAATTAATAAATAAACCTATAAATAATATTGTTTTTATTTAGCTTATATATTATATTTTAATTTAAAGCATATAGTTTATATAATTAATTATTAAATAATATTACGATTAAAATGTTTTTAAAAAGCAAAGCTTTAACTTAGCGTACCAAATATATATTAATACTAAGGTAAAAAAAAAAAAAAATTATTTTGCGTATAATTTAAATGCGTTTATATTTGTAGGTGCACAGCTAAGTAAGTTACGTGTATAAATAGCACAAATTATTTAAAGCGCTAAGCCAACTAGCAAGTTATATCAAAAGTAAAAAGCGGTGATATAACGGTCCACAAAGCTGTTAACTATATATAAAACCCTTTATCCCACCTGTAAAAATAACTGCAACTTAGATTTTTAGATAATTTAATGGAATATATAAATATTATTTTTGACAAGTTATAAGCCGGGGCGTTTATTTAAGCGTATTTTGTTTGTTAAAGGTTGAAACATTTATTTTTAAACAACTTTACTACTGCTGACTTTTTGCAACAAATATGCGTTAAAATTTCACTTAAAACGATTTTATTATAAAAATCTTTTAATATTATTGCTACGAAATTTTTTAACCTTACGATATTTAATAAGGCTGATATTAAATGTAAATATAGCGTGTTTTGCAATAAAAATTTGACTTACAAATTACCATTTTTAAACAAAAGCTAATTTTATTGCTTATAAATTAGCTATTTAAATTTTTAATACCTAGTTTTTTTATTTTAACATTACAAATTTTTGCACCAAGATTGCTAACAAAAAAATAAATTTAATATATTTTTAAATAATTAATATAACTTTTGTAACAAAAAACAAATTTAAGTATTAAATACTGTTCGTTTTTTAAGTGTTCGAGTTTTTTTACACTTTGCACTTGAATTATCGTTACAGCCGAACTAGCTATTTAACTTGGAAAACAGCAGTAATTAAAACGTTAATTTTAGCTTTAATTATATCGATTAACCACTTTTGCTAAAACTTTTATTACTTAAACTTTCGAAAGTTTTTTGCTTTTTTACACCGAGTAATTAAAATTTTTTTAATTTTAAAATTAATACACTTTTAAAATATCGAAATTTAAAACTAATTACTTTAGAAAACCTTTTTACCGATTTTAAAGCTTTTATTATTAAAATAAACTTTTAAACAAAAAATTTTAACTGGTGGCTTTTTAATTTACCTTTAGTGCTAACCAAGTTTTCAAACCATTTTTTTACACTTTTTTTTTTAAATTTTTTTTTTAAAAAATTTTTATTGTTTTAACACTGTTATTTTAAATTTTAAAACTAACTGAAAATTTGTTTTTTTATATCAAAAATTATTTAATTTTATAGTACTTAAATATTTTATAAAATTTTTATAAATGTTAACGCTATTAAAAAGTTTTTGCAAAAGCTTTAAACCTTTTTTTACGCTACTATTTAAACCGCTAAACCGTGCTACTAGCGCTTTCGCTATAATAACCGCTATTATTGCCTTTACGATTGTTAAATTTACCGCTACAGCATTTACTACAGTAGCACCTTTAGCACCTATAGCAAACCAAAATGTCGTCTAGTGGTATAAAAAAGTTCGAAAAGGTTTTTTTTTTCGACAGCTTAAAGCAGTAGCTTAAGTGGAGCAAAAACATGCGAAAAAAGCTCGGCGTAAATAAATTTGCTTAAATGTTTTTAAGCGGGCTTTAAAAAGCAGCCCTAATACTAAAAAAAAAAAAAAAAAAACGAAATTTTTTTTGCGAAAAAAAATAAATGGTTTGAAAAGCAAAATATAGCTTGCGCTGCAGTTTGCAGCAAATTTTTACAAAATATATATTAGCAGGTGCAACTAACGGCAGTAAACCTTTTAAATATACTAGCTTTAATTTAAATTAAGCTGCATTTAATTTATAAGCTTAAAAAAAAAAGCTTAATTTATTACCTATTATTAACAATAAAAAAAATAACATTTAAATTTGCCGGCAGCGTTGCTTAGTTTGTTGCTACATTTTAATAACTGCAGGCAAATATAACAAAACTTTACGCAAAATTTGCCTGGCCATACTTGCATATAATTTAAAAATTTATTAATAGCTTTAAACCTAAATTTAATATTTTTTTAACTATTTAAAAAATTAGTACTTTTGAAATTTTAATTATTAATGCCGCTAAAATAGTTATTTAGCAAGCGGTTACTTTAAAAAATGCTATTAATGCAGCTATACGCTTTAAACAAAGCTAAAAAAAACAAGCTGTATAAACTGCTTTTTTAGCCACAAAAGTTAATTGTTACTTTTTTTTATTGAATTTTATTAGTTTTTGCAACAATAAACGGAAAGCTTGTTTAAACTGCAGAAAATTTTATTTTTTATTTTGCTACGTAGCATACCTTAAATTAAAACCGCTAAAATAAAACGAAAATATACGTTAACAACAATTGAAATTTAATGAGAAAAAGTTTAAAAAGCTTAAAAATGCAATTAGTTCGGCTGCAAAAAAAAAATAAAATAAAAAAGTTAATTATGCTATTTTATTAGCAGCCGTATTAAAACTAGTTTTTTAAAATAAAATATACACTATTTTTATAGCTTATTTAATTTTAACTAATTTTTTTGCTTTTACTAACTTTGCTTTTTTTATAAAGCTTGGTTTACTGTTTTTTATATTTAAAAGTTTTTTTTAAAAATTGCTAAAATTATTACAAAATAAAGTATTTAAAAATATTAGCACTAAAGCGGCAAAAAAATTTTTTAATAATATATTTAAAAGCAGCTGCTTAAAAAATTTAATAAAAATATTACTAGCAGTTATTAATAAAAATCGAGCAATTAATTTGGTTAAAATTTTTAAAAAAACTTTTGTAATTAATAGCGGTGCTAGTGTTTTTATATTTTTAAACTTTAACGGCTTTATTAATTTATATTTTACATTTTGCTTTATAACCGTTAAAATTAAAAAAGCAGTAATATAACTAATTTAGCGCGGTAATTATACGTTTACCAGTGTAATCAACAGCTAAGAAAAAAAAACAACGCTAAAAAATGTAATATATAATTTTATAATCGGTGCTAACTTAATTTTTATATTACATTTTGTAAAAATAAGTGCTAAATTTTTTTTTAAACACAATAAAGCATATATTTTAAAAAATAATTATATATTTTTAAAAGGTATTTAATATAATGGCCTGTATATAGTAAATTAATTTATTTTAAATATTAAGGCTATTATAGTTGCTTTTGCTGCTTATTTTTTATTTAACTTTAAACTAGCTTTGTAGCATAAACGTTTTGGCTATGTTAGCAAATTTTCGATTAAAAAACTAGTAAATTTAAAATATATTAAGCTTTAAAAGCTAGCGTATATTTATAAACACTGCATTTAAACGAAAATAAAAAAAACTTTTTATTTAAGCTTTTTTTGCCGAAAAACCTACTTATTAAAATTGCTATACGTTAATTTAGCAGGCATGCTAAAAAATGCCTTGAAAAGCTACAAAAAATTATTATATATTGCTGTTATACGCTGTAATTATATTAAAATAACCTGGGCTTTTTTATTAAAATTAAAAAAAGAATTTTTTAAAGCATTTAAAAGCTTTTTCGAATATTAGAAATGTTTCGAACGCAAATGCTATATATTTATTTTAAACAAAGCTGGAAAAAATACCAGCAAAAAATCTGAATATTTATGTTAAAGTCGAGAAATTTAAATGCTGTTTACTGCTATAAAATAACATTAATAAAATAGCATTTATAAAAAAGCAATTGGTATATATAAAACTATTATAAAATTTATAATAGCATAAGCTATAAATAATAAAATATTTTAAAAATATTAGCTAATAATAGCTTAAATAGTTTGTTATACTATGATATGCTAGTTTAGCGGTTAATTTAAAATATTATTATATAAAAAATGGTATAAGCAAAAACCGGCCTAAAATTATATAGTAGCAGTAAAAACAAATAAAAAATATTTAAAGCTAAATAAAAAAAAATTAGTGTTTATAAAACAAATATTACTTTGTAAAATGCTTGGATATTAAAACTAAAGCTTTTATAACTATATAATTTTTTTAAAAAACGGAAAAGTTATAAATGCTAATAACGTGACTTTTTTTCAGAAAATATTTTATGTTTTACTTAATAGTTTAAAACTTATACAAATAGTTAGTGATAAAAAACGGGCTTGATAAAGCTTAAAAAACGAAATTGTAAAAAAACTTTTTAAAAATTTTGAAAAATTAAATGCTGGGCTTTTTTTAATGCCAAAAAAAAACGACAAGCTTATTTAAAAACGAAAAAAACCCAACCTAGAATTTCTAGACATTATACCAAGCACCATACCATTTATTACGCTAAACGATATGCTATGCGCTATACCAAATAGCTTAATAAAAAATTTAACTATTGAAACGCTTAACGATAGCAATTTTTTAAAACTAAATAATGCTAACGACTTAAATTATCGGGGCATATTATTTAACAATATTAGAAATTATAAAACAAGCAGTAATTTTTTTACAAAAATATTAAAAAAACTTTTTAGCGCTACGGTTAATAGCAATAATAGTAGCAGCAATAATAAAGTCGACAGTAACAATATTAAATTATTTATATAGGTTTTAAACGGCTATGCAAGCTTTATTTTACGCTTAAAATATAATAAAATATATTTTACTAATTATAATTATTAATTAATCGCTTTTTATTTTGTTACTGCTGCATTAAAAGCTATCGGTACGATTAAAATTATTAAACTAGTTAGCTATAAAGCTGCTAAACGAAGCTTGCACTAAAACAAGTGGTTAAAAGCAATAAACAGCAAGTATAACTTTTTGATAAACAATATAACTTGGGAAATAATATTTACGCCGCTTAGTGCAAAAGTGCTGTTTAAAAAATAAGTTTACAAGCTTAAAAAAAACAAATTAAGCAAAATTGTTAAATATAAAGCAAAATAAATAGTTAAAAAATTTAAACAACGCAACGGTATCGATTATAACAAAACTTTTGCATTAATTATTAAGCCAATAAGCTACAAAATTTTGTTTGCGATTATTGCTACCTTAAATTTTAAAATTTATTAAATAAATATAAAAATTGCTTTTTTATATAAAAAAGTTTTAAAAAATATATATGTTAAATAATTACTAAAGTTTGTATAAAACCTGTTGAAAATTTGCAAGCTACAAAAAGCGCTATATAGCTTTAAGCAAGCATTTCGCATGTGGTACAAAACGTTAGCTATGTTTTTGAAAACACTAGGCTTTAAAAGCTTTAATTTAAACACTAAAGTATTTGCCAGAAAAAACTATTATATTGCCGTTTATATTGATAACCTACTAATTATTAAACTTAAAATATTTAAAATAATAAAAATTAAAAACGCATTAAGCAAAAAATTTTAAATAAGTAATTTTAGCTCTGCTAAATATTATTTTAAAATAGCTATCAAATAAAACTAAAACACTCGTATTTTAAAATTATTATAAAAAGCTTACCTAAAAAAGATTTTTATAAAGTTTAGCTTTTAAAATTTAAATAAGCTTTTTTATTTACGGCTAAAGCTTATTTATGTTTTGCTGTTTATTAAAATCGAAATATTTAATAACAATTTTATATTTAACACTAAAAATCGAAAATAATATTAACGTGCTATAAATTTTTTAATATATGCAATGCTAAAAACTTGCTTTAATATAGCATTTGCTGTTTTTAAATGCAGCAAATATATAGCTAAGCTTAATGTTTTTTGTATTAAAGCAATAAAACAAATCTTTAAATATTTTAGCACTACTATCGACTTTAAACTAATTTATAAAAAAAAAACGTTAAGCTTTAAAGCTTTACTAATTTAAATTAAAAAGCTTATAAAAAAACTTAACGATTTACTTTAAAATATATTTTTAATTTGGGCAGCGGTGCCGTTAGCTAAAGGTTAAAAAAGCAATTAACAATCTTACTATTTTTTTTTAAAACTAAATTTAAAAGCTAAACTTAAGCTATTAAAAAAGCAATTTAAATACGGAAATTATTTGCTAAATTAAACGTTAACTTTGGAGAAATGCCAACTATTATTTACGGCAACAACCAAAAAGCTATTTTTGCTTTATATAATTTATTACCGCATAAAAAAGGCAAGCATATATTAATTTAAAATAAATAGTGTTAAAAACAAGTCGCCGCTAAAAAAATTGTTTTTAAATATATATTTACTTTAAATTAGGTGGCAAATAGTTTAACTAAAGCATTACTTAAACCTGCTTTTAAAAAGTTTAAACCAGCATTAAGCTTAAAATAGCAACCCTTTTATACTATACCGCTAATAACACTTTTACATAATAAACGCTGGTACGCTAAAAAAGCTTAGCAAAGCTAAATTAATAGGTTAATATTTAAAGCTGATGCAAAAAAATCTTTTACTAAAATAGTAAGCTATAATAGCTTTATCGCTAAAAATATTTAATAATTTCCGTTAATTTAAAAACTGTTTTTATAACTTAAAACTATATTTAAAATAACCACAAAAATCAGGCCAACAAAATAAGCTTTAAAACAAACAATTCGCACACTAACACAGCGAAAAATACCCTTAAAACACACAAAAAGCACCTTAAAACCATACTTTAACAAACTAGGCAATAAATCACTGCAAACAATCCAAATCAAGTTTTTTAAATGCTTATACATTTAAACACTATAGGCCCAACTTTTAAAAAATATTTTTAATAATATAACAACGGCAAACTTTTACTTATTTAAAGTTATTTTAAATTAGCCACTTTTACTAAAAATAAAGCATATGTTTATTTTCGCACTATATTTTTTGTTAAAGCTTTTTAAAAACAACGCTATTTTAAGCGCTGCAAAAATAAATAGCACAGCAATATAACGGCAAAAGCCACCTTAAAAAAATTTTAGCTAGCACTTAAGCCAGACAAATTAACCGCTATAGCTATTTACGCTATACTTATAGCGGGCTTACGGGCTAAATAAAAAGTTAACAAAAAAATCTAGCATGCATTCAGTATTGCGGTCATAAAAAAAAAAGGTTAAAAAAAAAAAACACGTAGTAATATAAAACTGTAACCTTTACAGCCAGCTAAAAAAAAGCACACAAGTGAAAAAAGTTTTGCAAAAATTCCAAAGGTTAGCTTATAATTATTTTAAAACAAAGTTATTAAACCTAACTATTTGGTATAATGCAAACTAACGGTAAAATAACTAAAAAAAATACGTACGCTACTTTATAAAATAAATTAAAATTTAGTTCGAAATAAATAACCTACACTTTTTTAAGCCTTAAAATCCGCGGGTCAAAAAGTGCTTACAATTTAAGCCTTAGCAAAAGCGTTAGTTATTAAAAAAAGCTATTTACAGTAAAAATAATAGGGATAAAAAAAAAGAATTTTAAATACTATATAATTTGTACTAGCTTTTACAAACTTCGGCGCTTCGACCTAAAAAACTCCAAGCTGTTTTAATATTTTTAAAAACTCAGTGCATACAACTTATAAATTACTGCTAATATTTTTAAAAACTTAGCAATTATTAATCACTTCTAACTATTAATTACTTAAAATGCTTACCTTAAAAGGGAAACTATCCCGAAAAAAATTATTTAACAAATAAATCAGTAAATAGCTTAGCAATTAACTTAATACTTATCAAAAGTTAATTAACGAGCATTAAAATCAAAAAAAAATGTTAAAAGTAAAAAGCGGTAATACAACGGTTTACAAAGCTATTAACTATATATAAAACCCTTTATCCCACCTGTAAAAATAATTACAACTTAGATTTCTAAATAGTTTAATAAAATATACAAGTATTACTTTTAACAAGTTAAGCTATTTAGCTGTAACTATTTTTTTTCTTAAAAAAAAATTTGTTTTAAAGCTTAAACTTGAAATTTGTCGCTTTTTAGTAAAAAAAAAAATTACTTTGGGTTTTTACGTTATTATAACTATATTACAGATTTTTATTCCGTAAAAACGCAATATTACGCTTTTTTATAATAGCTTGCAATAGCGCGCCGTTAATATATTTAATTACTATTATAGCACTTACATTTGCATTTTTTTTTAAACGTTTTAACATTTTTTTTTTATATTTAATATATTATTATTAAAATGCGCTTTTTTAAATTTATTTTTTTTTCTGCTTTTAATTATTGTTTTAGTTGTTTTAAAAGTTTAACAAAGTTAAAATTATTTTTATAAAATATAAGCAGTAGTTTCGGTAAATTTTTAAAATTGCTCGCGAGGTATTATTTTTTATTGTAATTTTAGCTTTTTTAATTTATTTAGTACTGCAACGTTTTTTTATAATATAGCTGCAACGTTTATATTTGTTTAATTTTTTATTTTTGCTTAAAGTCGGAATTATTTAGTAATATTTTGCTATTAAGTTAGTTAGCCGTTTATCCGGGCAAAAAATTGTTTAGGTATTTACATAAATAATTAGCATAATAAAAGTTGGTTAACTTTTAATTTAAAAAAACTTTAAAACAAAATATAATAAAACCGGTTTACTTTATAATTTTAAAATATTATTATATAAACGGGTAGTTTAATTTATTTAAAAAATAATCGGTAGTTTAAAACTATTGTTTTTTTATAATAAAAACCCGGTTTTTAACCTTAAAATCGGATTTTTGTTAATAACAGTTTTTTTTTTAAATTGTGCAGTTTTAAATTTGTTTAAAAATGCGACGGACGGTTTTTATATATTAGCTTATTATTTTAGCTACAATTTATATGTTTTTTCGGTTTAATCGTTTTTTAATAAATATATTGGTAAAATTTTTAATTTGTAAGGTTTAGTTATAATAACTAGGCATAAAAAATCTAAATATAATTTTATAAAGCTATAGTTTTGTCGATTTATGCGAAAATAATGCAGCAGCAAAATTTATCGCAAGCAACGCTTTAGCTTAATTATTTTAATAGTAATTATAAAATAAACATAATTATTAATTAAAATATTTAATGGTAATTTTTGCTTGCCCCGCTAATTTATAATATTTTAATAATAAAAATTTTAGTTAATATTTAAAAGTTTTGCCAGTTTGTTTATAAAAAAAAATAAATTAAAAGTTTTTATTAAAATTAACTTTTTTAAAAAATCCGTAAACTTTAAAAAAGCTTTTATAGTATAAATGCGTAGCTTGTTTTATTACTACCGTTTTATTGCATAAAATAAACTAAAAAACTTTATTAAATTTATTAACTATAATAAATATAAACTTGTTTTTTTTTTATTAATCGCCATTTTTTTAAAATTAATTATAATATGTTTATAAAGCTAAAAAAAATTAAAAATAAATTAAAAAAGTCTTAAAGTTTTATTTTTAAAAATTTTTACAAATTAATAATTAAAGCAATTAGCAACGTAAATATTATAATTAGCGAAAACTTTTAGCCATTAATATCATAATATTATTAATTTTTAAATTTTTTTTTTTTTTTAAATATGCAATCGTAATTTTTCTGTATATTTTTTTTAGCAAATATATTTAAAAATTATCGATTTTTAATATAATTAACTTTTTTTTATAGGTAATAAGTTTTTTATTTATATTTTATTAATCGTTTTTTGCGATGCGAGCTTTATCACAATAAATTTTAAAGTTTAAAAAGTTTCAGTTTTGTTGTAAAACTTTGTTTACTAGTATAACGCTAGGTATAAAAAATTTAATTTTAGTGTTATAAATATATGTTAGTACAAAGGTAAACTAAGTAGCGGCCCAATATTTTTTTTGTTTTTTCGCATTTGTTTTTTTTTTTGCGTTTGTGCTTTTTTTTTATTATGTGACTATTTACTTAGCTTACCAGGCTTACAGTAATTTATAGCTTATTAAGTTTACAGTGATTTATAGCTTACTAAGTTTATAATAATTTATAGCTTACTAAATTTGCGGTAATTTAAGCGATTACTATATTTTTTATGTTTATATGGTTGAGCACTTTTTTATATTTAGTTATTTATTTACTTTTGCTTTTTAACTATTAATTTAAAATTGCTAAGCATTAATATATTTATTATTTCGATATTTAGTAATATTTTTTGTTGCACAGTAATAAAAATACGATACATTTTTTTAACGGACACTTGTTAATTTTTATACTGTTATTTACAAATTAAAAACCCCTAACAAGTTTATTATATTGTTATATAATAGGTTTATTACACTTTAATAGTTTTTTAATTAGTAAAAATTAATATCGAAACTAAAAAAACATTAAAAAAAATATACCTTATTAATATATAAAAGCAAATAAAAATAAGCTAAAAATTTTAAACTTTTTTAAAAAATAAAAATAAATTAATTAACCAGATTATAAGCCCGGAAATATAAAATTAAGCTTAAAAAAAAACAATTAAAAATATAATTATAATATAAACCGAAAGCAGCAGTAAAATAAATTTAAGCAGCAAAAACAAAGTTTAAAAAATTTTAAATAATTTTATAAACAAAAAAAAAAAAACAGCAATATTTAAACTATTTATACTAGCACCGTTAGCTTTAAAATTTATTATATTTTTTTTTTTTTTTTTAGCATTTAAAGTTATTATATTTATTTTATAGCCGTATTTTTTATAAGCAACTTTAAAAACATTAATTATATTATTAGCAAGTTACAGTATAATTTTGCTAGTAATATAAAAAACTTTAGCAATATTTTAAGCTAGCCAAGCTATATAAAAACTAGTTATTTAAACTATAATAATTACGCTATTAATTTTAAAATTAATAGTTTAACAATTAACATTTTAAACATTTAAACTAATTATAATAAACACGTTAATACTAAAAAAAACTATATAAATAGCTTAAAAAAACAATAGCATATTATTTTTATTATTTTTACTATTAAAATTAACAATAATATTAAAATTATTAAACATAAAAAAATTTAAGCTTATAGTTTTTAAATTATATAATAAATTTATTAATATAAATACGTTTTTAATTTATACGCAATTATACTTAAAATAATATTTATTTTTAATTATAAAAAATAACTAAAAAATAATAATTATATCGCAATTTTTAAAAATTTTTTCAAAATTAACAGTAAAAAAAATCTTAAAAAAAAACAAAAAAGTTTTTTGCAAATTATAACAAATTTAAAAAATATATAAAAATATTATTTAAAAATATTAAAAAAGCAAAACATGCTAAAAAATAGCTATATTAACTTAAGTAAAAAATATAAGCATTAAAATATGCTATAAAATTTAAACGATTAGCAATATTTTTAAAATTATTAAAATTAGCTTTATTTTATTTATTTTATAAAAAATTTAAAATATAAATATAAAATAAATTATTTAAAATAAATAAATTATATAAATTTAAAAAATATATTAATATAATAATTATAATTAATAAAAAAAATTTTAATCGATATTTTTTAAAAAAAAAAACTTTAAAAAAAATTAAAAATTTTTAAAATAACAAAAAGCAAAAAATAAATAAAATAAGCATAATTTAACGGCAACTTTTTAAAAATATATTATAAATTAAATGTTTTAACTATAGCAAAAAAAAATATTTTAAAAAAAATTGCCGGTTTAATAAAAAACCAAACAGTTAAAAAAAATACTAAAAAAAAAAAATTTTAGCTTAAAAAAAAGCAAAAATTATAGCGGTTTAAAGCAATAATAAACAATTAAAAAGCAAAAAAAAAAAAAAAAAATTTTTAAAAATTAAATATAGCGTTGCAATTATTTATTAAAATAATAATTTTATACCAAAATAAAATAAATGCTTTATTTGCAATAGTTTAAAAAATAAAGCATGTAAATTTTATTTAAAAATGTGTTAATTATTAAAATAAATTAAACAAAAATATATTTGTTATAAAAACAAAAATTATAAATTATATTTAAAAAAAGCTATTTTTACACTATATTAAAATAAAGCTATTTATAAACTTTTACATTAATTATTTTGTAAAAAATATAATTGTTTATAATATTAATAAATAAAAAATAACGTTAAATTTAACCTAGCAAACAATTTAAATAAAAATATTATAAAAAAAGCTTATATAATTATAATAAAAAACTTTTTTATAAAATATTATTACAAATATATTTAATATATATAAGCATTAATTAAAGCAAAAAAGCTATAACGTTAAAATATATATATTATATAACGGTTATTTATAAATTATATAAACAAATATTTATATTTTTACTAAAATATAAATAAAAAATTAATAAATATAAGCTGTATTATTATATTTATAATATTTTAAAAAATTTAAAAAAAAATTTATAAATATGCAAAAAATATTTTTATACCTAAATTAATTAAAAAGCAATTATTTGTAAATATTTATACTATATAAAAACTTATTATAAAATTTACAAAAAAAATGCAAAATTATAAAAAATATTATTTATAAAGAATTTAAAAAGCAAAAATAAAAACAAAAAATTATTTATAAACAATTTAAAACTGTTAAAGCAAAAATTTTAAAATATATTATGCTTAATTAAAAAAAAAAATAATATTAATGTATAAATAATTATTGCAAAAAATATATAATTAAAAAAGCAAAAGCTTAAAAACTTGCTAAATTTAAAAAACAAAAATTAAAAAATAAATTAAGTTTTTATTAAAAAAGCAACAAATAATTATAAAACCTAAAATTTTATAAAAAATTTAATATAAAAAAAAACCAGCTAAAAATTTCGATTAAAAGTAATAAAAAACAATATAATATATTAATTAATTTTAAAGTATAAATTAATATTATATTTTTTAAAATTGCAAAATAAAATTAAATTTTTTAAAAATATAAAATAAAATTTTATAAAATTATTGCGTTTAATAAAAGCAATTTTAATTATAACAATAGTTAAATATTTAAAAAAATTAAAGTTTTTGTTATATTTATATAAAAACACAAAAAACAAATTATATTAAATATTGCTTATATTTTTAATTACAATATTATTTTAAAAATGCTATAATTAAAACTTAGCAATTTAATTATTCGATAAAAATTTAAAAAAACTATATAAAAAAAAATAAAACAAGCAAAAACAATAAAAAAAATAGTAAAACATATTATAAATAAAACTTTAAAAAAATATATAAAATTTAAAAATTTATTTTTAAAAAAAAAAAAAAAAACTATTAAAATATAGTTTTTAAAATTATAAAATATTTATTAAAAAAAAAGAAAAAACTTATTTTTTATAAAATTTATTATATAAACTTATAAAAAGCTAAAATATTATAAAAATATTTTAATAAAAATTTAGCAAAAAAGTTTATTTAAAAATTAATATTACCAATTAAATATTTAGTAATAATAATATTAAAAATTAAAAATAATAAATTTTAATTAAATAAAAATAAAAACCTAAAGTTTTAAATAATAGCAAATTATTAACTATTAAATAATGCTATTATATTAAATAAACATTTTTTTATACTAATATTAACAATAAAAAAAATATTAATAAAACAAAATAATATATTACAATAAATATATTAAATAAATATTATATAATTTGCATAGCAAAAAAAATAAAATAAAAAATAACAATATAAATAATTTATAAATTTTATAAATATTTTGTTATGCTAAAAAAATTATAAAATATACCGGCTAGCTTTTAACAAATAATAATAACAATACTTAAAAAATTTATCGACAAATTTATATTTATATA
Source organism: Xylaria venustula (assembly GCA_022578775.1). Lineage (NCBI taxonomy): Eukaryota > Fungi > Ascomycota > Sordariomycetes > Xylariales > Xylariaceae > Xylaria > Xylaria venustula. The sequence continues at coordinate 24,969 of MU389424.1, forward strand.
TTTAAACGATATTTTAATTTATTTTAACATTTTAAAAAAATATAAAAAATATATAAAATTAATACTAAAAGTATTTTAAAACACAAAATTACGATTAAACACTAAAAAATATAAATAGCATATATAAAAAATTAATTTTTTAAAATATACAATTATTTTAAAACAAATTTAAATATAATAATTTAAAATTAAAATAATACGCAATTAAAAAATTTTTAATTTAGTTACGGTTATAAATATATAACAAGCGTTAAAATTTTTAAATTATATTTAATTATTTATTAAAAACTATAGTAAACTAATTTAAAAACTTATTAAATATATAACAAAAAAATACGAAAAAAAATATTTTTTATATTAAAAAAGCTAAAAAAGCATTTAAGCAATTAAAATTTTAAATAATATTTAATTTAATAATTAAATTATTTAATTTATTTTAAAAAAATAATTAAAAATAAATGTATTAAACGAAATAATTGCTAAAATATTTAAACAATTAAAAAAAAAAAATAGCATTTAATAGCTTATTATTTAAAAGCATTAAAAAATATAGCACTATAAAATTTAATTTACGATAAAAAGCTTTTAGCAATTATTATAGCACTAAAAAAATAAAAAAAAATTTTTATAAAAATAATAAAACTTATTAAAATTTATTTAAATTATAAAAATTTAACTCGATTTATAACAACTTAAAAAATTAATAAACAATATAAAAATTAGTTAATTTTTTTTTTTAATTTAATTTTAAAATATATTATATTAAAAAAAAACATTTAAGCAAACATTTTTAACAAACGCAAAATAAAAAAATTTAAAATATTTAAATAAAATATTTAAATATTATATTTACAAAAAAATAAAAGTTTAAAATTTAATATAATTTTTAAAAATTTATTAGCAAAATAATTTAAACAAATTTAACAATAATATAATTAGCAAAAATAAACTAAAATAAAAAAACTAAAAAAATATAATTATAATAATTTAATTTATTATAAAAAAATTTATTTATTAATAAAATTATGCCGTAACTTTATTAAAAAAATTTATAAACATTTTTTATACAAATATTAAAAAATAGCTAAAACGATATAAAAGCTATAAAAAAATATAATTTTTTAAAATTAAAAAAAACTGTTAAAAATATTATTAAAAAATATAATATTTGCGCTAAAGCTAAATTTGCACAATATAAACTATATAAATTATTTTAATTAATATAAATATTTAATTAAATATAATATATTATTGCTTAAAATTTTATTATTAAATTATTTTTATTAACAAATTTAATAACAAAAATATAATATAATGCAATATAAATTATTATAAATTAATTTATAAAATATATATATTTTTTATTTTTTAAAACAAATGTAACTATAAAATAATTTGCATATATTTTTGTTTAACAATATTTTAATAAACATAAAATACCAAACAAAATTATTTTTAACCAAAATAAATTATTTATATTAAAGTTTAAAAATAATTTTTTTAAACAAATAAAAATAAAATTTAAACTTTTAATTATATATTATTTTTAAATAAATAAACAAACAAAAAAATTAAATTAAACATTTAAATAATATTTTTAAAACTATATTAATTATTAGCAAAACAATTAAATAAAATTTTTGCTTATAGCATAAATTATATATAATATATTTATTAATAAAAAAATAAGCATATTTTTGCATAAAGCAGTATATAATAAATAAACAAAAATTAAAAAACTAAAAAAATTAATTATAAAAATATTAATTCTTTTAGCTATAGCTTTTAAAGCTAAAATAATTGCAACTAAAATTAAAATAATTTAAACTAAATTATAAACTTAATTTTAATTTTTTTAATAACAAATAGCAAAATATTATAACAAAAAAAAAACTAAAAAACTAGTTTTAACAAAAAAAAACAAAGTTTATTTGCTACAACAAAAATAAAATGCTATATTAAAAATATTACAAATTAAAATAAAGCAACTAAATAATAAATTAAATTTTAAAAAATTTAGTTTTTTTTAAATTAAGAAAATTATTTTACTAATTAATTATTAATTATTATTATTAAAAATAATGCAAATTTATTTAATTTTTTACATTTTTTTATTTAAATTAACGCTAAATAATATATTTTTTAAAACACAAATTAAAGTTAAAATAAATTAAAATATATATAAAGTTAAAAAAATTAAATATTTAATAAAATAAAAAAAATACCTATATGCAAATAATATATAAAAATTTATAAAACATTTAAAAAATACTGCAATAATTATAAATTAATTTTATTAACAATATTTTAATCGGCTAAAGCTTGCAAAAAAAAGTTAATTTTAAAAAAAATATTTAAAAAATTTTAATTAAAATTTATTAAAGCAGCTTGTGCTGCTTGCACTTTTTTTTTTTTTTTTTTTTTTTTTTACTTAAAAATTTTTGTTTTTTTTTAATATGTTTTAGCTTATTTAGCTTATTTAAAAACTAAAATTTTCGCTAAACTATTTATATATTTTTTATTTTTAAAAATTATTTTTGCGCTTGTAAATACGCCAGTTTATTTAATATAAACTAAAAACTATTTTGCGTACGTTTTAACTTATTTTATATAAAAAAAAGTTGTTATTTTGCTTATTTTTTTTTATTTTTAAGTTAACAGTGTTTAAATATTATATTGTTTACAATATTTATTAAAACTTTTAAATTATTACAAAAACAATTAGCACAAACATATTTTAGGCAACAAAAAACGCTTTTTAACATTTTACCTATTAATAATTAATTAAAGCAATAAAAATAAAACATAGTTTTATAATTAAATTAGTTAATAAAAAAAGCAAAAGCAAATTTTTGCTTAGTTTTAATTAAACGGTTAGTTTTTTTAATATAATTAAATATTTTAAAAAAATAATAATAAAAAAAAGTTATTTATAAAAAAAAAATTGTTAAAATAACAATTTTTTAAAAAGAAAATATTGTTATAAATATATGTTAATACAAAAATAAATTAAATAGCAGCTTAATATTTTTTTTTTTTTTGCACTTGTTTTTTTTGCGCACCTATATTTTTTTTTATTATGTAATTATTTATTTAGTTTATTAAGCTTGCAATAATTTATAGCTTATTAAGCTTACAATAATTTATAGCTTATTAAATTTATAATAATTTATAGCTTACCAAGTTTATAATAATTTATAGCTTATTAAGCTTACGATAATTTATAGCTTATTAAATTTGCGGTAATTTAAGCGATTATCACATTTTTTATATTTATATAGTCGTGCATTTTTTATATTTAATCACTAGTTATTTTTACTTTTTAGCTATTAACTTAAAATTGTTAAGCATTAATATATTTATTACTTTAACGCTTAGTAATATTTTTTGTTGCACAATAATAAAAATATAATAAACTTTTTTAACGGACACCCGTTAATTTCCATACTATTACCTGCAAATTAAAAACCCCCGACGAGTTTATTATATTATTATATAATAAATCCATTACAATTTTAAATTTTGCAGCAATGCGATAAAAAGGTTTATAAACTAAAGCTTAAGTTTAAATGTATAAGCTAACCCCCCGGCTTACGGCTTTTTTTTATTACGGATTATTTATTAAAACCACTATTTTTCACTTTTAAAGCCGTTTTTTTTTAGCTAATACTAATTATATTGGCTTTTTTTTTTTTTTAATAATTAAGCTATTATAACTTTAATAATATTTTTAATATTTATAATTTTATTAATAAACATTTATTAATTAAATGTTTTATCGGTATATATAGTTTAACGCTTAAATTTTTGTTTAATTTTTTATATATTAGCTATATAAATAAAATGTTAATTTAAATTTTTTTTTATATATATGCAATATATTTTAATTAATTTTTAAAGTTTAATTTTAAAATTAAAAATTTTAGTTTTTAAAAATGTTATTTTTATACCTTAATTATTAAAAGTTTTGCTAGCTTTTTTTAAAAATAATTTTTAATAAAAATTTTTAAAAAATTTATATTTTATAGCTAATTTTTAATTAGTTTGCTGTAAATTTTAGCTTTTAAAAAGTGTTAAAATAATTATTTTAGCTATAATAATTAAAAAATTAAATATTTTTAGCTAGTTTATATTTGCAAAATTAAATTAATATATATTAAAAATATTTTTATTGTAAAATATAATATATTTTAATTTTAACGCTTTTTAATAGTTATGCAACTATATTTTAACTATTTTTTAAACTTGTTTTAATATAATTAAAAAAAGCTAGTAAATGGTAAAAACTGAGATGTTATTTTTTAAAATGTGCGCGTACAGCGGTATAAACTACTTCTATATATAGACTTCTGTGGGCGCGCACAGGCCACAGCTCAATAGCCTAAGGCCGTGGGTCCTGGGGCACTGACCACCTGTAAAGGTATTCAGTTCGAGCCCCTTAGCGGGCGCTATTAATAATTAAAATTAAAATAATAATTTTTGCTTTATAATATATTATTAATATATTTATTTTTAAAGCTTTAATATTTAAATAAACGTTTAATAAAGCTTTAAATAATATTTTTAACTTTTTTTTTAATAAGCTAAAAATTTTAATATTTAAAGTTTAAATAATATAATTATAATAAAGCTTATAAAAAATTAACTATATTTTATTTCGAAAATAAATTAATAAAAATTTATTATTTATATAATTTTTATAGCTATTATAAATTAAAATTATTTATTTATTGCCGTAATATATTTAAATATAAAATATAAAAATATTTTAAAGCTAATTTAATGCAATAAAATTATTAATTTATTTATTAGCTAAATAATTAAAGCGTTAATTTTTAAATAAATTTTAATTTTTATTAAAATATTATTATTATTAAATATAAATATTTTTTAAAAAAACTAATAATAAAAAAATATTATTAAAAATGCTAATAAATTTAATATAAATTATTTATTTGCTTTTTTTAATATTATATTTTAAAATTTAATATATAAAAGCTTTAAAAATAATTTAATAGCTTTTTTAGCATTTTAAATAATTTTTATTTTATTAATATTAAAAAAAATATTAATAAAATATTTTAAATTTTAAAAATATTAAAATAATTAAAAGAAATATTAATATTAATAGTTATTATATTGTTAATATATTTATAATTAATTATTTTAATTTTAACAAATTTAATTTTTTTATTTTAAGCTAAAAAATAGCTATATTATTATTTACTTAATATATAAAAATTGTTTATAGCTTAAAAAAATTATTTAGCTATTTATTTAAAAATAGCAATAAAAAATATAAAATTTAATTTAATTTGCTTAATTACTTAATAAATTAATTATTTTCTAAAATTAAAAAATAAAGCTTAAAATAGTTAATATATTTTTTTTAAATTAAAATATTTTTAATATAGCAGTATAAATAGCTGCAAAGTATAGCTTATTTTTTAGCGGCAGCCCGCTAAAATATTTTAAGTTTAATGTCGCAAATCGCAACAAGCGCGCATTTTTTTTAGTCAATTAAAAACAAATAAATTAAAAATAAAAAAACTTTTTGAAGTTAAATAGTTGTTAAAATATTATATAGACGAAAAAAGAGGTGGCTGGAAAAAATGTTGGATTTGGTGGTCTCTATGGGCGACCTAAAAGGAGCCTGTGAGGCCTAAGTGACAAGATCACCACATTACCTAAGCAGAGTGGCGTACAGGGTGTGGCTAGGTCAGTGTGGCGCACATACCCACACCTAGAAAAGCTGTAACTAGAGAAAATGCCTCAAGATAGAACAGAGAGCCAGACACAATACAGCGACGAGATCACACTACCACTGAAAATCTGACAAAAAAACGCGTCAGTTTGGGTGGTCCGTGATGGGGGGGGCCGTAAGCCGGGGGGGTCAGCTTATGTATTGCTTCTTTAGACTAGTTAAAAGAAAGCTAACAGGATTACCTTTCAGCTTCAGCAGAAAAGGTGCAGAGCTATAGATATCTTAAATGTGGCCTTAAAGGGAAGTCATAAATCAGTTCTTTTGTCAGTCAACTTGGAACTTGGCTGGTTATAGCGAAAGGCAGGCCTCAGAAAAGGGAATCAGCATCGTTCGAAAAAGCTGGGATTAACCTTGCCTCAGTGTCACCCTCGTTCGCTACAGCGAAAACATACGGGCGCGCTTCAGCGTTCCCGTAAATTACATCCGACTCAGTCAAAAACTGAAGGAATCTACCGTGAGTGACGACGACGACGCATGCATCCATGCCCTCGAAAGGTTTCGTAACTTCTCGAATCAGCCGTCTCACAGACCTGGCGCGCGCGGGGGCATTAGATGGCGCATAGAAACTACCGGGACCTTTGTCAGTCCAATCTAATGTCATATGTGAATAGTCGAAGTGCGCAGCGCCGTACTGAGAAAGGAGCAAATCTGGTGGACTCCCGATATCACATGGAGCACAAGGTGTCCCGCCGCGCTCTTGTAACTCGGGGAGTAAGATGATTTCGTCCATGTAGTCTGGAAACGCTCCCAGCGCTGTCTGTATTGCTCTCTGCATTGGCGAGGCAAATATCATGTCTATTCGGTCCAAATCTCTTGAGAGCTTGGCCCCGAGTGCTGCGCTCTCCCTATGGCCCCGTGTGGTTAGCTCTGGATCATGGAAGTTGCCGTTTCCTGTTACGTTGGAAAGGGACTCTGCGTGGCGAACGAGGTAAATAGTCACAGTCATTGTGACTGGTAATGTTGGTATGTGATCGGTGAAAGTGTGTTGAAAAGTACTATGTTGTGGTAAATGGTCAACGAAAACTCGTAGTTTTTTTAGTTAGAAATGAGTGAGTGTTTGGAACTTAAGGGGATTTAAGATTTAAACTTGAAATTTTATATACCTTTACATTAATACATGATATTTTTGGCTTTCTTTAATGAGGCCATTGTTCAAGTTTAGGCTTTGAACAGAGAAACATGGGTCTTTCTACACCTAAAAAGACATGAATGGGGGGCAAAATAACCACCTTATTGTCCGCCCTTGTCACAATAATTCGACGTGGTCGTTTATTTACTTCGGTTCCATAACACAACGGGACTTCGTTATGGCCTAAATGCACTTCTAACCTGGCCTCGAGATTAGCGATTTGATATGGACCATACATACCGGCCTTATTATGACTCATTTTATCCGCGCCTTTTACATTTTATCATAGAAACTTAGTAGGCAATGTTGCCATTGGACAAATTCTATTCTAAAGCATTAATGTAGGCAGCTGCGGCCGATGGTGGTGTATTATATAATAAGTAGCTACAGTGCTAGGCGCTTGGCCCCTCCGTGACTTCTATAACAACAATACAATCCACAATGTCAATGCCTCACAACTAACCTTCGTGGGGAGCCATCTTGGCCTTGTCGAAAGTCTAAGGTATATATAGTATTTAACTAGTAAACTGGACAGTTTAGCTACTTTATCACTAATATAACAACAACAACAACAATAACAACAACAACAACAATAACAACAACAATAATAATAACAACAACAATAATAACAATAACAATAATAATAATAATAACAATAACAATAATAATAATAATAACAATAACAATAATAATAACAATAACAATAATAATAACAACAATAATAACAACAACAACAACAACAACAATAACAATAACAACAACAATAACAACAATAATAACAACAACAACAACATTTTTTTCCCTAGCCAACTTTACCTTTACAGATTTCAAATCATGCATAACATTGACTTTTGCATAGAGGTCACATTTTTAAAGAATTAATCCTTGTTTTTCCCTTAGTTCCATGGAGTCACTAGTGGCATTATATAGGCTAGAGTGATCAACTTTGAAACCTAAGTGTATAGAAAAGACAATAAATTAGAGATGCTATTTGAGTAAGGACTTTTCTTGTGAGTTCTAGCTGCTTTATATGTAGCATATGTTCAACACCCTCGCTTTAATGTTAAAGAGTGGTGAATTTGGTAGATGGTATTGTGAGCGTAACAACTTTAGTAAAGCGCTCCTTTGTTTGCATATCCTGGAGATCTGAGCGCGGAAATTAGTTTTCGTATGAATCCAATGGAGTTTCAACATACACTCTCCAGATTCTCATGTGTATATAATATCCAGCTAAAGCTAGTGGATCTTGTATTGCTACCCTGACTATAAGCTGCGCTTGGCCAGCTCATGCTATATTGATCTGTAGTGTAGTTTTGAGAGTTCTCCATTTAATAAAATATTCAACGAGAAAGCCTGATATGAATGGGATGCCCACGATCCAAAACTGATCATGGAACCATTTTCCGCAGCTTTCCGGTGACTCCAGATTTACGTCGTAAATATAATAACCCAATGAAATGCTCACACCACCAACAGTAACCAGGAAATACAACGTTCCAAAGCCAGCCCATAGTCCGCACATAACTAAGAGTCCCACTTGAGCGGTGCTGAGCACCCCGGCAAGTAGCTTGGTACTCTGCCTAAACTTCAAGGCCATTCCTTTCACACCAGCTTTCGCATCGTCTGTCACATCTTGGTGCGCGTAGATGGTATCGTAGGTGATTGTCCACAAGATATTAGCGCCGAAGAGGGCAAGTGTTGCTTTGGCTTTTCCTTCCACCTCTGCAAGGTCACCCCCGTGATTCTGGCCAAAATAGCCATACAAGAATGGCAGAGTGAACGAGATGGGCTCCATGTCTAGCGCTGCGACACAAAAGAATACTGCCCAAGCAAATGGCACTCCAAGCACGACCTGCGGGTAGTAAGTCACGCGCTTCATGAGCGCGTACACACCGAACAGTAGCACCATGATAAGAAAATGCGGCATACAAGCCCCCGGGAAGCATAACATGGTGGCCGGGTATAGTAGCGCAAGCTGCAGTGTGGTGAACAGATGCGCTGCGGCGGTAGACACGGCACCTCGGGCCACGGGGCGGTGACGACAGCGGGCGACCCGTCTGTCGAAATCTTGGTCAACGGTGTCATTCCAGGTACAGGCCGCACCACGCAACACGATATTGAAGGGCAGCAGGATGACTACGAAAGACAACAGTGTGAGCGGGTCAGGGGCATGCGATGCTATGCATGCGCTGTACGAAAGACCGATCAAGTATGGGAAGTAAAAGGCGTAGAGGCCCCCTGGGCGGTCTATACGCATTAACTGAGCATAAGGAACCCATGGACGAGGCAGGATTGAAAGAACTCCTGTGGTGGGATCCGAGTACGCCGGGAGGTGTGGGAAGTAGTTGGTGAAGGCTCTCGTGCTTCTCGAAGTTTTTTTGGTGAAGTTGGGCTGTGTGTCTTTGATACTGGCCACGCCTGCCCCCCTTAGTGAGGTGATACGGACTGGAGTGTGGGTCGTCATTGTGTAAATGATTCCTAGTAGGAGGTCGAATATGGTAGACGAGACTGACTTCAGACGACTGAAGGAAACAAAAAGATCTGTGATTGTCCACCTACATGTCGGCTTAAGAGGCTTGGTCCCAATAATTATAGTGATCTTAGTTATCTATCTAGTTGTGAAGTGACACGCACGAAGGAGCACATGTATTCCTCGAGTGACATGAATCCTCGCTAATACTTCATGTTTGTCTATACGGAAATTACATCCAACAAATACCGATAAGCCGTGTTTGAAGGATTTTTCGTACAACCGGCTGCATATAACATTAACAACAGCGGGGAGCACCGTAACATCGGCAGCAATAGCGCCTTTACGACCGATGCCAATCTATGCAGTCCCGCACGCATAGTCCATTCAGAAAAAAAATTTGTTGAACTCCCATCATCGTGTGCGTTAGGGAATCCTTCATACCTAATGATGTGAATTTGGGATGGTTACATCGCAGTGTGATGGAATTACTAGGCTTGAATTGCTAACCTTGTCAAAGGACCTGCAGCAGGTGAGCTTTATGGTCAATAGTGATTGCCTGGAGAGGGGGGTGTTGGCCGTTAACTCAAATTGCTTCTAGTTGCGAGAGAATAGACATATATAGTCGTGTCTAGCAGCCATTACCTCGCATGGGAAATACCACGCACTCGAAGGCCGAGTCACAGAGTCAACTTCACCTCTGGTCAACCTCTTCAAGCCAAACCACATTTGGGTAAAGTGTGACATCTACAAGAACTATGCCGGTCCTGCTCAACCCCTCCGGAATTGCGACTTTCCCATTGCTACTATTCGTTTCGTTCCTTATTGTTCGCATCCTACTACCTCCATCTCACCGTTACTTTGGACTGATTGGCGGGAGATTCGTGTTACCCCCAGGGCCTAAAGGCTCTCCGTTGCTCGGCTCATTGTTACCGTGGCTCAAGGCTAGGGGCAGTGGCCGTCTGGTCCCATGGGTGTGTCACTCAGTTAATATCTCGCCTCTTTGCTCCTGTACTGATTGACCTATAGCTTCAGGAACAGGCGCAGTATGGTGAGATGACAACCTTAAACATGGGGACTAGAACCTGGGTACTACTTAATAGTCAGAGAGTGCTCAACGAGATTATTGCCAAGAGAGCTGGCATTACTCACGAGAGACCGTATTTTCCGATTGCTGGGGGGTTGGTTAGTAGACACCACCGGCTATTCCTGCAGAAGACCGAACAGTGGAGAGAAGGCCGACGATTACTGCATCAACTTATGACAGGAGAAGGCTCAAAGTCTCATGGGAGTCTCGTGGAGGAAGCAAGCCTCGGATTACTAAAAGCCTATCTAGATGAGCCAAATTCTTGGTACGCGCACAATTATCGCTTTGCGATAGCCGTCGTTTACCGAATTGTGACCGGTGCAACATTACGGAAGACGACAGGTGAACTAGAAGACCTACAGAAAGTAACCTCAACTTTCTTGACTTCCATCAACAGCAGCTTTGTGGATTTCTACCCGCAAATCAGCTTGCTACCTAAGTACCTCCAGTTTTGGCGCGCTCACTGGGAAACCATGGGCGATTTCCATTATCGCACCTTCAAGCACTGGTGGTCGGAGCTAAAAGACGCACATATTCCTAAGTCTTCATTTGTTCGGAAGACAATGCAGGATGAGTACGGGGGTTCTGATGATCAGGCCATGTATATCACGTTGTTCATCATCACTGCTGGCTCCGATAACCCTCGCATGACACTCAATGCGTTTATCATGTCATGTATTGCGTGCACAGAACCGCTGCGCCGCATGCAGCTCGAGTTGGATAGCATATGTGGCGCTGATGCTTGTCGGTTACCTGATTTGAACGACTTGCCCAACGCGCCGTATACCTCGGCATTTGTCAAGGAGGTCCTCCGCTGGCGCCCCACGGTACCCCTTATTCCCCAACGTGTGTTAGTTGAAGACCTTGAATTCGAAGGACACAAGTTTCCCAAGGGTACAGAGTTCCTTGTCAACACAATTGCGGTCTGTACCAACGGGTTTGACGAAGCCGACAGCTTCAAACCCGAAAGATGGCTTGGCAATCAAGATGAAGAGCGAGATGACACCAGATCTAATAGTAATATCCAGCAGGATCTCTGGCAATTCGCTTTCAGTGCTGGCAGACGATCTTGCGTGGGGTATAAACTAGCGCAAAAGGAAATGTTCGTCGCATTTTCTCGGTTAGCCTACTGCTTTGACTTTGCCCCTGCAGGGAACTTTAGCGACAAGGAACTCAATGCGTTTGTCACCGGGCCGCCTTTTCCCGTCAAGATTACGGCAAGGTCCCAGGGGCATGAGCGACTAATCCGGAACGAAGCAGTAAAATGTGGTATTTGGGGCTCCTCCTGAGAGTTACCATGGAACCGGGACGACCAATAAGGAGGCAAGCTCAATGAAATGGCCGTATTGGTAGTCCGTAGAGAGGGGCAATTTAATGATATATCTAGTAATTATGCCCACTTCTCAACTATTGCGAGAGAGAAAAAAGTCGTAGGATGGATCCTCGGCTTCCGTCCTTCGTATGCCACCTTGTGCGGGGTTCCTTTACATGCGTGGGGCCTTTCATTTGCAAATAGGTACGGCCGTATGTATATGATATGACGATACGGCCGCAGGATGAGAAAGCGCTTCTGTACATTGCGCGAGGGAGTGGAGAGCTTTTGTATCAGCGAGATAGTCGGAACTTCGCGCTATCTGCGTGTCAGGCATGATACCACATTCTGGGTATCATGCCCCATCCGACCTACATTGCTGAGATCTCTTTGGTCACACTAATACTATTTTCGTCGTCTTTCCTCTAACCGCTGCCCAAGGCCCGTTCTATATAATTGTGAATATAGCGGATTATCAGTGATCTGCTTGGCGTCCATCCATTCTAGCTCGCTTCCGATGTATTATTACCTTGTTATAGAATAGAGCGTGGACGCTTTCTTGTATGCCCCCGGAGTAGACACTAACCTAGTCTGCCTTATCGCTGCATGTTAGGCTCTGCATAGTTCCGCAAACTAGGTATGACGTTAATGTTGAGTTTGCTGCATGACATACAATGTATCACTGCGTTCGTACAAATCACGCCAATCATATTAAAACCGCAGTATGTCGTCAGTCGCGGGTGTCGCTTCCGTCGTGATTAAGAAAGTCAACCTCAACCTGCTACTGGAAAAGAACTCAAATCTCTATTGGCGAGAAATTATTGCCATATAGTTCCTGCACTCCACACTATCACGGCATTGGTACTGTACAAATCACCCCAATAATGATGGCAGTATACCCCACACATGTAAAATAAATCTGTTCGAGTACCGTATACTCGGGATGTTGCGGTGCCATTTCGGTTATCGCGTAGAGATATCGGCTCCCTGGTTGATGGTCCATGAGATTTCGGTTGTTACATTGATGCCGTTCTTGTGATTTGTCGTTTGATTCTGACTTGCGGCGCCCGCTACTTTGTACACAGAAGGGGCACGATCTTCGACGTCCCCTAGGGGTATGAACTCATTAGTAGTGACCATGAATCCAGGGCGGCTGGATCGCCAACTTTCATTGCCCTTCGATTTGTTCGATTCCAGCCCTTCACGAGCACTCGACCCTTTTGATAAGTCGCTGCGAAGCGTCCCCGCGTGCTTCATGGCACGTAAGATCAGCGGCCAGAGGGCTGGGAGGCACGCACTGATCAAAATGACCCCTGTCTCGGCGAGAGTCCACGATTGTAATTGTATAGAAGCCCAGGTATTATCGGATAAGGCGTTTAGTTTGAAAAAGATAGATAGGCGGACGAAGGACGCGATACACCCGCTACATAGGAGGACTCAACATATTTTCTCAGGCGAGGAGGGCAACATGAAAGAGAAAGCTTACATCGAACCTATCAAGAAGACACCACTCAACGCAACTTTTTGGCGAAGGTCAATCTGGAGACTCCATACCATTGGAAGTGGCAGGACGAGCATGACCACGTCATGAATAACGTTTGGAACGCTGACCCAGCGATAGTAGGCGAGCTGATTTATGCAGTGGCCATCAAGCGACTTGTCCCATTGATATGCAATGGGGATGCACTGAGCGATGGCCACAATCACCTCGCTAATACCCCAAAGCCAGATATAAGCAATCAAGATGTAAGTCGTAATTCGAAACCAACGGTGAACGTGGAATAGCCTCAGATAAAGCAACAAGATGGTGGTTTTCTCTATGGGGAAAACAAGGCCATACAGCAACTCGGTTACGAAGAGTGTTTGTGCCCAGGACTCAAGCCCATGCGGCTCATACTTGAGAACGTATGCCTCGTGTCTGCCTACCCCACCGTACATGACACATATAAAGACGACTATTAGCTCTCGGACAAACACCTCCGTTTCTCTTCTCTCGACATACTACATATGCCATTAGCGCAGAGCCCAACCTCTATGATCCAGGCCGGCACAATCAGCCAATCTTCAAGCCCGATGGGCCGTCGTCCAATCGAAATGGAAACGAAACGCAGAGTAACAAATAACGTAGACAGAACGATGAATAAGGACGCCCATATTATAACACTCCTGCCGCCATAAGCAAAGACACCTCCTTCTAGTTGTGATATATCGGGATCATCTGTGAGCATTTTCAAGAGCTTATGGAAGGACGAGGGTTCATCAAGGAAGATGTAGATGAGAAGTTCTTAAAACACAGTGGAAAGATTAAACATAGAATGGGCATATACAGTGACTAAGTCCATATAAGTTTAGCATAGGCAAACGCGAGTTTACTTATTCTGGAATAATTCCAGTAAAGTGTGTTGGCTATACCCTGAGTACTTCTGATCTGTAGGCCTTGTATCGCGCACAATCTTCATTTGCATCAAACTGCATGTAAGTACGCTTAGGGGACGGCGTGACAGGACCTTCAATACAGGGGAATTCAACAATTGAAGCTGTTGGGCTTACTATGCATAACACTATCTTACATTTGTCCTGGCCCCATCGGCGAGCGATACCGTGTCTTTCTGCTTCAGCTTTGGAAAAAATCTATGCCTTTCAACCAATGGAGCGAGCGCCAGGGATGTAGATCCTTTAGGAGTGAAATCATATCAGCTGTTGGTTGTGAGAACAAGCACGCAGCGTTGTAGTGGCATAAATCTCTAGCATTTCACACAGGGGTGTGTAACGTGTTATCCCAAATACGTAGGCTGTAACATATTTCGTTGTACCTAGGTATTGCATCTCACAACTAACCGAAGAACGCATTGGAGGAATGGAGGGGGGCTTTTGAGGGGGACGCGATAACCACCGTTTCTGCGCCCCTTCGCTTGCTGAATTCCTAGTCAAATGAAACCAATATGATTGCACCAAATGCCGTTACTTCCGATCCTATCTTATCCCAGCAGTCCAAGCCGAGATACCTAGTTAGTGTCTTCGTTGTTGTTTCGCTGACCATACCACTCTAGAGCGATCGAGTCCGCCTACCTCTGTCATCGCGATCAACACTGCTCAGCACCATGCCTTCGAGAAATCGTAATCTCTTGTTGCCATCACTAGTTGATGACCTGGCACGGTCTGACCCATCTCGAGTCTTATACTCATTTGCCAAAACGAAACACCCTGCCGATGGCTTCACAGATGTCTGTGCTGCGGAATTTGCCCAGGCCGTAGATCGATGCTCGTGGTTCATCGACCAGCAGCTCGGTTTGGGAATCGACTTCCCGTCTCTCGTCTATCTGGGCCCTCAAGATTTGAACTATGCTATTCTTGTGCTTGCTTCCATCAAAACAGGATACAAATTGCTGTTGATCTCGCCTCGCAACACAGCCGAAGCGAACTTGTCTCTACTGGAGCACATGAAATGCAATACGTTTCTTACACCCCCAAGTTTCCCTTTGCCGGTTGTCAGACAAATCCTAGGTAGGAGGCCAATGCGATACCTTGAAGTACCCAACTTTCATGACTGGCTAGATGACAGTCATGATGACGATGTAAAATGGATGCCCTACCCCTACATAAAGACGTTTTCGGAGTCTAAAGCAGAGCCGTTTGTCGTTCTACACACTTCAGGTTCAACTGGGCTGCCCAAGCCCATCATACAGACACATGGAACAGTATCAGCGCTCTCAGCGTGTTCGAACATTGAGGATGAACAGACAACCTTTCCAACTATGTTGAGAGGAGAACGGGTCTATGTCACCTTTCCTTTATTCCACTGCGCCGGGATTAGTATGGTTCTACCAGGTTGTCTCTATGTGGGCTATATTGCCGTGCTGGCGGCTTTCCCACCATCGGCCGCTGTTGTCAACGATGTTCATGTTCATGGAAATGTACAGCACACGGCCCTGGTTCCAACAACATTAGAAGAGTTAGTCAAAGAACCCGAATATCTAGAGAATCTCAGCCGGGTCAAAAGTATCACGTACGGTGGAGGGCCGGTTCCCAAGGCAGTAGGTGACCTAGCGATTACGAAGACTAGAATACTCAACTGTCTCGGGTCTACTGAATGCGGGGTATTGCCAAGCCAGTTTTGCGACCCCCTGGATTGGCAATATTTACGTCTACACCCAAGCCTGGGGTATGAGTATCGACATGTCTCAGATAACCTGTACGAACAAATCATAGTCCGAGATGAAGATCGCCTTCAGTATCAGGGCATCTTTGGTACTTTTCCCCACCTGGGAGAATGGCCTATGAAAGATATATACTCAAAGCATCCAGACCCTGCGAAGGGAAATCTCTGGCTATACCGAGGCCGAGCCGACGATATCATCGTATTTTCCACCGGTGAAAAGATCAACCCCAACGAAATTGAAAATGTGATAAATGGTAATCCTGCAGTCAAATCGGCGCTAGTTGCTGGACAGGGCCGTTTTCAGTCAAGTTTACTTGTTGAAGCTGTTAGCCCGCCTGCGAGTGCTGAGGACGAGAAGCGCCTTCTAAATGCAATATGGCCGTCTGTGCAGGCAGCTAACAAGGAGTGTCCTTCGCATGGTCGCATTCACCCTAACATGATTGCCTTCACATCTGCTGCCAAACCAATGCTCAGAGCTGGCAAAGGTACTGTGCAGCGAAGACTGACGTTCGACCTCTATGCCTCTGAGCTGGATGCATTGTATGAAGCAGTCAGTGCACCAGTTCAGCAACCCGACGCAGTGCGTGGCGAAGGCTATGGCAGCGTGGAAGATGCTGTTAAGGCCATCATTCTCTCCAGCACGGATATTGATACTCAGAATATCTCTCCAGATAGCGATTTGTTCGAACTTGGTCTGGATTCGCTACAGGTGATCGCATTAGTGAGGAGACTGAATGAGTACATTTCGTCCCACGGAAAGATACCGTCAGTGGCCGGTAGAACTATTTATGCCAACCCAAACATCGCAGCTCTTACAGATGCTATCTCATCCATAATCAATGGGAGAGTATTGAGCAATGGAAATTATAAGGAGAAGATAGAGGAGTTGTATCAACTTTACAAGGAGGATATGCCCATTTCTGGAAGAGAAATCTTGCCAAAGTCTCTGGTTCGTGGCGCCGTTCTCATGACTGGTTCCACGGGCTCTCTGGGGTCATACATACTTGACTCTCTACAAGGCAACGACCGCGTGTCTCGGATCTACTGTCTTTGCCGTGGGCCGAAAAGCTTCCGTCGCCAACAGGACCTCCAAGCTTCCAGAGGTCTCCGGCCCCTTTCAGAGAAGGTCCAATGTCTTGATGCAGACTTATCAAAATCACATTTTGGCCTCCCGACAACTACGTACAAGGAGTTAGTTGACCAAGTCACACACGTAATTCATAGTGCCTGGCAGGTCGACTTCAACCTCTCTATTCACTCTTTCACTAGACATATTAGCTTTGTTCGCCGATTCATAGACTTTTCATCTCACTCTCGCTTTGGAGCAGAACTCTTCTTCATCTCTAGTATTAGCGCAGTTAGCGGGCTACATGAAACGGTCGCCGAACAAATATACACTGATTGGGCCACGCCCATGACTAGCGGTTACGGGCAGTCAAAGTTTCTCTCAGAGCGCTTACTAGACGCGGCCGCTAGAGAGGCCAACATCCCGTCCGCCATCTGTCGCGTCGGACAGGTCGCAGGACCGACGTCAGCAACAGGTGAATGGTTGAGGAAAGAATGGTTGCCGAGCTTGGTTGCTAGCTCTCAATACCTGGGTAAAATACCTGATTCGCTAGGTTCACAGCTCGATACCATAGATTGGATCCCGGTAGATAAGTTGGGAAAAGTTATTGTTGAACTAGTATTCCATTCAGCCCATGATCACAAGCCTAACGCTGGTGCCTACGTCTATCACGCTACCAATCCTCATCAAACTACATGGACAGAGCTACTGCCGGCCATCTCTCGGCGTCTGGAACAAGGAAAGAAGATAGAAGTGGTGTCCCTGGGAACATGGGTTGATGCGCTTCGTGATAGCGCGTCGAGGACAGAAGATATCGCTTCAAACCCAGCTGTGAAACTCCTCGGCTTCTTCGAAAGCCTAACTGATACTAAAGTTACATTATTGAGCACTGAACACACAGTTGACCTCTCGCCTACGTTGTCGACCGTCGGACCTATTAAAACTGATTTGGTTGATAATTGGATGACTCAGTGGGGGTTCTGAAGCTGGTAGATTGCAGCTAATAGTTAATGGGTGAGAGCGACTTGAAGCCGGAGTAGGAGCGTTATCATATTCATACTATCGCTCATTCGCCGTCTTCAAGATACAATAAAACTTAGGCTTATACTGTTAAGTAGACACTGACTACGATGATGGAAGTGTCGACAAAAAATTCCATCTACAATCTCAACGCGCGAACGACTGTTGCCAGCGGCACCGTCTCGCTTAACTATGTTCAAGGCCTTGCCGGTAATCATGGATCTAATAGATATAGGGTAAGAACAGATCGCAGAATAGGCGAAGTTACAAATGTCAGTCCGAAGGATATCGAAGGCATTGGGGAATACTGGCTCAGATAGGGCGAGATAAATCCCCATTCGGCAGGCTCATATAGCACACTTGGAAACTCCATGGCTAAGGTAACGTTCACACTTAGACGAGAGGGCACAGACTAGGTCAGGGTAAGCAGCCATCGAATTGAGCTAACGATAGAATCTCAACGTGTCTAAAGGTATTGGCATTACGCTGCAGGACGTGGGGAAAGCTGTGCTAATGAGGCAATTTATCTAAGTTTGTGTAGTGGGGGCCGAGAGCATGCTTTGGTCGTCGCCATGAAAGAGGAGCCGGTAGCACCATGGGGTCGGTTTTTGGCATGATGAAGCGAGGGGGTTAATTCGCACCAGCTTTGACGCAAGCTAGCCTATTGTGCCGTTCATAAGCTCTGCTTTCTACTTTGATTGGCTGTTGGAAAAGTTGATGTTCCCAAAGAGGAATTTTAATAACGTACCCGTCGCTATTTCCAGATCAAACCAGTCGTTACCCAAATTTTTGGTGGCTTTATATACAGAGTGTACTACTATTATCTCCCCATTAATGAGTAATAAATACTACATCACTCTCTCAACTTCCCAGGTAGGCTAAAATATTATTAATATGTGCCCATGTAAGCTGATATGACTCCGATGACTGTAATCACAACACTCAGAATTCTATTCCTCGAAGCTCTAATACGATCCATAAGGGTGTCTTTTGTCATTTTTCGGCCGCAACTTCGCTCAATCCTGCTCTGTGTTGCCTTGAACCAATCTTACGAGTCAGAATACATGGTTTCATGAAAAGCAAACACAGCGGAATTTATGAATCAATCACGTCGCCTGTGTCACTGGTGCCAGTCCCGGTAATTATCAGCGCGCAGATAGCTCTCGCTTAGTGTTTGCAGCCAATGAAGCCAAAACAGAACATTTGCCGACATGGAGACCTGCATAGTGTCAGACTGACCTCCCTATAATAGAACATATCTGAATAGCGTTGCAGCTTCATCGGTCAGGTGATGTGTAGCAAAAGCATTCGCCCCAAATTCTCACGATGCATGTGATGGAGCTAGTATTGGCGAAAGACATAAATTTGATGCGGTCATCTAGCGGAGATGCCCTGCCACTCGGCTTCCGATTCTCTGCACAAGCTAGTAGAGTACACAGAGAATAACCTACAGCAAATCCCGTAATTACAGGTCCGACATACATGCTAGCCGCAGTTCACCATTGGAGACATGTATGAGTTTCTGTACACACTAATAGTCGTAGTGCACATACGTTCAACGTTGCCCAGAGGCGGCAGCAAGTGACGGCAGACCATATTGCTCTTATTTAAAGTTTTTTTTCACAACCATTGACCAGTGTTCGTCACCTTAAGAATGACGCCGTGAGATCATATCAAAATCTCACCATACATATACAAGAGAATATTCCCTTGCGATCTTTTGATTCCACACTCTCAATCAATATGCCGTCTCTAATTCATCATCCTGATATGGGAGTCTTAGTATCTTTGACGCCCCAGTCATGGACTGGTGTGTTCGTTACGACAGTCCTTCTCCTCATTTTGATCGTGAGTTCCCTATAATAGCCCTGGCCAGTTCCCCCAAGTATGTCTCTACGGAGTAGCTGATAATTAGTTTAGAATATCCTTTTTATGATCGTCAATGTCTTCCGGAACCTTCTTTTTCACCCTTTAGCCCGGTTTCCGGGTCCAAAGCTCGCTGCTATCAGTAATGTGCGTAAGAACTATAGTGATGTAGTGATGTAATATTGACGATGCACTGTTTACTACAGGTACCATTCAGTTACTGGTTTCTCGGTGGGAGACAGCCACACAAGATGCTAGAACTACACTTGAAATACGGTACGTCCCAACCGCGGAAGCCTGGTTCATCTAACAGCGGGATACTGAGCTTCAAGGTCAGGCTCGGTTGTCCGTACTGCACCCAATGAGCTCTCGTTCAACTCAGCCAGCGCATGGAAAGATATCTACGGCCCTCAGCCAAGTCATCAAACCTTCATAAAAAATCAGTTCTACGATGGCGGCAGCTTTTCGAATCGTGGAGTCCGATCCATCATCAGTGAACGCAAACCAAAACTGCACGCAAACATGCGTAGATATCTGTCTCCGGCATTTTCGGACCGTGCTTTAGGCGAACAAGAACACCTAATTTGTGAGAGTATCGATCGCTTTATTGACCTGCTACCTACTCAGGGCGACGGCTATGATATTGCCAAGGGCTTTGAGATGCTTACTTTTGATATTATTGGGGATTTAGCCTTTGGGGAGACTTTCGGTGCTCTTGAGAGCGGTATGTACGCCCAAAAGGGGGGCTCACCCATTGATTCTGGTATATAGCTAAGCGTGAAATAGCCCAGCCGCACACTTGGATCTCAATAATTATGGGAGCCCTTAAGCAAGGGGCTCTCATTGATGTTCACAAGCGCTTTCCTACAGTGGGAAAAGTCTTATTTTTTATTCTACGCAGCTACATCAAGAGGCTTACCAAGGATACATTGGCGAACGAAGACATGGCGATCAAGCTTGTTCAAAGGTTGTTATCTTTACAACTCCTATCTCCTAACGACCCCTGCGACTACGCTGACGTTTAAACAGACGGATATCGAGATCGTCTGCGCGAAAGGACTTCATTGACTATCTCTTGAATAGCGGCGACGAAAAGGAGGTATCCGTGATCCAATTGGCAGCTCACGCTTCAGACTTCGTTATTGCTGGCAGCGAAACCACTGCAACAGCCCTGGCTGCTATCACGTATTATCTCCAGCGGACTCCTACTATCCTTCAGAAACTTGAAGACGAAGTGCTTGAAGCTTTCAAAACCTACGACGAGATTCAGGGGCGATCTACTCAGCATTTAAAATACCTCAAAGCAGTCATATCAGAAGGCCTGAGGATCTTTCCGCCAGTACCTTTCGCGTTGCCCCGTGTGGTGCCATCCGGGGGAGATACCGTCGATGGTTATTTCCTTCCCGCTAATGTAAGTGCCTGACACCTTGAGTTTCTTAGTTCAGTAACTATGCACTGGCTCACACAAAAGGTAACTAGACGATTGTCTATGTAAATCCATTCGCTTGTAGCATGGATCCTCGGAACTTCTCACAACCAGATCAGTTCATACCTGAGAGATGGCTGGATCAGAACACAGATGATGTCCTTGATGCTAGCCAACCTTTCTCGCTAGGCGCAAGGTCTTGTCTGGGCAAAAGGTAGGAACGCAGCGCACTATCTATAAGTTTCTAGATGAAAACTCATGCTAATGCTTTACGAATAGCCTTGGCCTGCTTGAGTTAAGATTGGTATTGGCCAAGCTTATCTGGAAGTATGAGATTAAACTTCTAGACGACACGCTAGATTGGCAGAGAGATTCGTCTATGCGGACACTGTGGGTGAAACCCAAGCTACCGGTCAAAATAAGAATAAGAGACCATCATAAATAACACAGAAAATTACAAGTAGTGTATTTCTCAGGATAGGGGAGGCACCAACAGCGAAGCGAAGGGCTTACTGGCGATAAACGGCTTCGGGACACTGTGTAAAATGGTTAGATTCAGAACCTGGAAAGAAACTTTTGAGCTATTTCTTGGTCATGTGAGCTGACACATATCACACAGTAGTTATTTCTCACATATTAATGAGCGCCATTAGCGTACTCACACTTAATGATTCGTGTATCTTTTCGAGAGTGTTCGATTAAAGAAATCACCATATAGGTACTGACATGGGCTGGATTAAGGAGGTGGCGGAGAGACTCAGCCACATATGTGGCTTGAGATGAAAAATACGTAAAATCCCTCTTTAATATTGTCCCTCATAGGTATTGTCTTCCGCGATTGGAAAAAAAACGACATGCAGAGACTTCCTACCCGAACAGAGCCACTGGTCTTTTTGCAGCACAACCACTAATCGTTTACATAATGTCGGCCACGTTAAGGTCTTAAAAATCGCCTCAAGTTTAGCGTGTGGGCGGAGCCTGGGAATGAGCCTTTTCTAGGCAGCGGACAGTGGGCTGTGTTTTCCTCTTGGCGAGGGGGCAAGCGAGGTGGCATTCGGCCTCTCGTCAAATGCGTTCCATCTTAGTAATCTTGTCTCCCTTATACTAGTATTGTAAAGGAGGGGACGCAAGCTCAAGATAGTTGCATTCACCTAGATTTGCCTTGCAAGTCTAATACTACACTCTAGCGGACTCGTGACAAAGGGATTATTGGCGGCTTGCGATAAGTCCGCTAGCGGTTTCACTCCTTGAAGGAATAGATATGAGAAAATAAAGGACTTAATAACTTCGATGACTTGGGGAAGGAAACCCGAACGATACCTAACCTAATTGAGTGCGCAAAATCATGCTATGAGGTGAGCGACGATGCTTGGGCTATCCAAGGTCAAAAGCGCCGATGGCCCTCGAATGAAGGTATGACATGTCGGCTTTGCACATACGATTTAAAGGTAACCAGATGCCTCGAATTACATATAATCATGCAAGGACTTGCGGGTGGTAGATATCTACCTAACCATGTATACCTACCCAATCGTTTATGCGATCATAAATGTACAGTAGTTGGGAAACAAGATAAGCGAAATTCTCTTTCGCTTATATGACTAGTCTACCTACTTTACCATAAGCCTTTCTTTAACCATGGTGTGTATGGCCCCCTACTATGTAACAGTTTCGCATAGTATCCAAACGGTATCAATGGCTGAGAAGACACGGTGCCCTGTCCTGTACTCATTGTCAGGGACCCTGTACTTTGGGGTAGGTAAAGACACTTGTTGTTGCACGAAGGTCCTAAAACCTTCGTGGGCAACTATCTAACTATATACACATGTCTCTTGTACCCTATGTGCCTCTGTAACTATCCTCATCTATCCTATATGCTCTATGATACTCATATCCAAGCGCCTAGAACGGAGAATCATCTACGCCGTAGTGTCTTGCTTCAGACGGCTCTGACATACCTGAAAGTTCCTATATTTCACAGCCACGGTAGAGAAGTCACCCTCGTGAATATCCATGGTATTATCAACACGTACGTCATTGTACTTGTGCCCTTCATTGCCAGTTCCCGTATTACCCATATGCACACACCTGGATTGGGAAACCGAAAAACCATCGTAGGTGTGGCCTTTCGTGATTGTCGAATCGCGGTTACCGTCCCCATCACCGTCATTGCTGGCTGTGTTTCCGATCGTCAGACGAACACAGTTGACGAATGTCGCGTTGGTGAAGGTGTGCGACCCAGCTGTAACCCTGTCAGTCACGATTGCATTGGGCATTCAGGGTGACTTACACGCCTGTGAGAAGGAGACATCTTCTTGAGCCGGCATGTCGACGGCTCGTACGACAGGCCTCTGAAAATTGAAGGGTGTCTTTTTGCTGTTCGGTTGTGCGGATAATGCGCTTTCGTTGGGCTATATTACACCTATTCAGCGAGAATACCTTAGGGTGATGGCGCAACCAGACTTACATCCCACTTCACCAGTTCGTGTGTCTCGGAGCCTGCAAGTCGGGCAGCTCTAGCCGTCTTGCCTCTCTTGGACTTGGAGTTTGCTACGCCTCCCTTAGAGCGACGTGACATTACTGAGGATGGGGGGTTTTGTCTTGCACGACAGTAGAATTATTCGATTCGTCGCGGCGATCCGGATGTTGGTTTATCGAGGGACTGGTTGGGGTTATGGCCGTTCACCACGGATTGGTGGAAGGTTTAAGAAAGCATTCCTTCACAAATCTTTATATCCTGCAAAAGTGCAAAATCAGGTCAATCGATCGTGTCGGGTAGCTATACCGCGTCTCCTGCAAGCCTTTGACAGTCGTTGGTGGTTATGGGAACACCATATTGGCCTCAGAGCCAATCATGCCTAAGAAAACCCAAGGTCCCAAGCAAGCTTGAGGCACGTCGATCCTTCCGAATGAGTCACGTAATATGTATTTGGCAGGGCTTTGGATTGAGAGGCACGTTAGGCATATGTATACACACGCCTCATATAATAGTGAGGCTACATTGGGTAGAAGTCATTGCCTCGTGGCATAATGAGCTTCTTCAATACCGACATTCTGCAGCCCAAACGTCCCAGCAGACAACCAGAACCTACCTGCCTAGTGCTTTGAAACCAAGTGCAGAAGCGAGGTTGATCTAGTGGCCGAATATCCATGATGAAGCTTTGGTAAATCCTCGAGCGCATAAGATCGAGCTCTGCAACTTGTCGCCGAAGTAATTATTGAGAGAAGACGGAAGCTTACGAGACCGCGCGTAAATGTTGTTTGATGAGATATGTTAGGTACGTGTTATATGGTTGTCTTCTACAAGAAGTTGATTGTGGAGTACCTACACGGCACGGCCCAGCCCGCCGGGAATTTAGCGTGACCCCACTGTGCCCACGGGTACTGCCCTGGCGAGGCGGTGGAAGAAAAAGTAGGTAGCGACACCTGCACCACCTACAGGTACCTATCTCTAGGTACTTTTCTTCCACTGCCTCGCCTGGCTGGCTCCTGGGAATTAGCTACATGAACCCCCGCACCGCATCAGTCATATCGCAACAGTCGCCCAGCCTATAAGCAGGTTCTTAGACTATGACATGTGATCGGTAGATAATGCTTGAGAAGTTAAAGGGATAGCGAGTGCAACATTCTCTTGACGTATCAATTCCAAGACTGGAATCGGCCTGCATATCAGTTGTATGTTCATTGGTCAGGGCATACTCATGTAAAGCTTCGTTGAAGCGAGATATGCTGAAACTTTTGCTCCAGATTCGCAAAATCGCCAAGAACAGTGGCCTCGTTCTTTTCAATTACGCCGTCTTCAAAGGTATGCCCTTCTGAGCTATACCCTGTGTTTCCAATATGCAGGAATTTGTTCCCTGATCCGGCAAAGTCTGTGAACGTATGACCAGCCATAGACGGGACTGTTATGGTGCCACATGGAGACGAAATATTTCCCATAGAAACATTCACATTATCCTTCATGGTTATTCCCCTGAATAAATGGGATCCTGCTGTAATATTCTTCTCGTTAGCAACAGTTAGGTATCGCTAAAGCGGAATGGAACGCGACTAACCTTTCCTCCTTCCGCCTTCCGATGTTGTAACAGTACTATTGGCGGCACATGTTGAAGGTGGTCTTATAACAGTACTGTCTGTAGGACAGGATGAAGGTGTAGAGGTCGTCGTAGTCTGTATGGTGGTTGCGGCTATCCCTACCATGAGCTCCTTCAGTTCTCTTTGGCCATGGGCATTTTGAGAGACTATGAGAACCACAATATTTTCCATTGTATTCCTGACATCCTCAAAGCATTCGTCGAGTTGTCGTGACAGGTCGCCATTTATAATCACCCAACGACGTCTTCTCTTTGAAGATTGCTCGAACTTATCGAGTACGTCCTTTATCGCTCTTGTTCTGGCTAGTATCGTGGCTAGGCAACCTTGAAGGTCTTCGGTCTGTATCGGTGGTTTCTGCTCCATGTGCCTTGTAATAGCAATCAGCTGTTTTAGCTGGCGATCGTACTGCTCGAGCTTCTTGGGGGCATGTCGCATTTGACAACGAACTTCGCTGAGTTTAGACGACACCGTGATAACATAGGCAACGAGCTGGGCCGTGGAGGCCAGAGCACCTAGGAACTCCAGGCCAGACATTGCAACTTGACTTTGGGCTTTGTGATTGGATGTGCCTCTTCTAGATGCGTGACCGCTGTTGATCAGCGTTCAAAGTCAGACTATGAAGAGTAGTCTTTGGGTAGAGGGAATAATGCACGTTATCCTAGAACACAATCTGATCTTATATGTTTGCCCCGCGAGGCAAAAAGTGCAGATCAAGCACGACAGCGGCCGAGTAAGGCATACATGGTGAAATCGGCGACAGTATAGGCGACGCAAACTAGGAATCGCACACCTCCTCGCCTAACGTACATACCCAGGCTATTGTTATACGACATGTCGACAGCCATTGATCAGACAGCGATAGCCAAGCTTCCAGCTGTAGTTCATAGATTTCTTAGCAATATTATGACCATTAGCTCTTCAGGGGAGGTCTCACTCTTACTCAGCCTGGGAATTGATTTCGTTCAATCTCGAGCTAACCCATTACGGCCAGTCATGGTGGCTTGCTTGGGAGCCTTGCTCCGAGCTGAAAGGGAAGCCATGTTCCGATGCACTTAGATGTATCCACGCCTCTACAAAGGCAAGTGGTGCACAGACTAACATACGTACCGAAAAGTCTCATTCCAATGGCTAGCGGAAAGCGCAAGACTAGCGTACGGAAACCAAGAGCCGAGGGGGATCGCCGCGAACCCGTGGGGTCACAGCTGGAGGAAGCCCGGCATATCTCCGACTTTGGCATCAGAGATGCGACAGGCGTCCATGTTGGTACAACATATTACAGTATGTGCATTGCTTGAAGCGCGGCATGCGGATAGAATAGATTGGAAGTCTACTAACAGTGAGCGATCCAGGTGCGCCTGTTACTGTTAACCATAACCACATCACCGTTGGCCTGAGACCCAACCGAGCGGAGCTGCTATTTGCCGCCTCAGTGGCCCTGGCCGGGCCTTTCTCCGACTTGTCCAGCGAACATACCGGACCCGACCTGGCTGATATCGCTTGGATTCTCGCTGCCTCGCTACCGCGCCATCCCGATCATCTAAGCAAGTTCCCCACCAACAGCGGGCCCGGGAGACGTCCCCGTCACACGCATGGTGACATGGCTTCCTCTGATACGGGGCACACGACATCGATCGAAAGCCTATCGGAACACCAAGAAACTCCGGGAAATCAACATAAACGTCAAGTTCAGGAGAATGCGAAGACAGTGGCGGAAAGAGGGCAACGTCACCAGCCTCAAGCTCAGCTCAGGACCGGTGATTCAATGGGCAACGGTCCAGGTCAGCGCGAGGCGAAGAATGGCTGGAGGCAAAGGTTACGATCTTGGCTGCGAAGGAAGAAGAAGAAGGAGTAGTGCAATGCCTAGTGCAATCCAAATAGAGCCAGAACCTAGTATGGCGCTATCCCGCCGCTAATCCATGCACCCGAGTCGCCGAGATGTGATACGGAGTATGACTCCACCTATCGTACTTCTTTACTTCTTGGCTAGGAGTGATAGTTGGTCATAGGTAGGTACTAAAATCCATGCTTTACTGGTACGACCAAATCTATGCAGTAGGTACTTAGCCATACTTAGACGGGCGATTTTAAAGTTGGGCACCCTTTGCGATTAACAATAAGTGTCCCTGCCCAACTCCACATTGGTAACGGCAGCACGATGCATATGTCTACGATGCATATGTCTGTCTGCACATGATTCTTGTTATAGACTAACTAGGTACAGAGAATCCTAGCACCAACAACCGGGTTACTAGGCTTGCCCAGAACCGGAGCAACCATTCTCATGCAATCAATATATAACACCAAAAACGCTGCCACAACTACGATGGCTGTTCTTTATGCGATCGTCCGAGACAGCAACAACAAGCCATAGAAACCTGGACCAGCGGCAACGCCCTGTTTCAACTCTGCATATTGTAGTGGATGTAAGCCCTGGTCATCAAGGCTTGCGCCGTCGCCGATATGCATCGGGATAAGAAGGCCGTTCGATCCGTCCTTCACCGGTACCGTCATGGGCTCGTGGACGTGGATTGCCGTGACACGTGTGTCGTGGCTTTGAGGGTCGAAGTCTTTCTAAAACAAAAACAAAAAGCAGATAAACAATCAGCTCAAAGTCCCAAGTCCCAACTCATAAAGATGAATGATGTATTAGCGAGTACCTTGCATTTGTCAGGGAGGTGGTCGAGAAGAGGTTGGCATTTCTCCACCAGTTCGGGGCTTGAGTGAAATCGAAGGCCGCTAACGTCGGTAAATTGCTGCTTGAGTAGCCAGTCTTCGACCTCGGCTAGGGCCGTCGCAGCCTCCGGCGGTAGTTCTGAGATCTCGGCCATTGTGGACAGATTAGAAGGCAGTTGAGTATTATTTCTCGCTTGCGATATTCGATTACTGCCTTCGTCAAGGCAGTTCTAAATACAGCTGAACCTCCTATATCTATCTAATAGATTAGATAAGGAAGGACCTACAGTATTGTATGTAGGTAGGTACCTACCGCTGTAGAAACATGCCCCTTATGTACATACTTTGATCCCCTTTGCGTTGTGTACCTATACGTTAACTCTACCCAGGTACATGTTGACATTACAATTCAAATGCACGTCAGCAAGTTTTACACTTGATCATCACGCCGGGATATCCAAAGCCACACTACAGGTTCCATAGGTAGTATTCGCAAGTAGTTGCAGCTTTGTGCACAAGCCTAAAGCACTCAGTCCCCCAAGCGACTGTCTTGCACCTCATCACGATACACCCATGTACCTCATGATAATTAACTCATACCTAGCTAATCGCCCAACCAATACGGGTTTCTCCACAAGAAGACAAGATAAAGTAGGTATCATCACTTCACTTTCTCGTAGAGGGCACTGCCAAGCAACCTGACCAGATTATTCTAGAGACTCTGCACGTAGCGGCCAACCAATAACACAGTTAGCGGCCCATGAATCTAGGAAATGTGCCGGAAGTGACCGTCGTGGTTTCGATCGCTTATTGACATAACACCAACCACGTCAATCTTAGAGTCTATCGTATTCAATATATGACGTGACTTTCTATTATGAATTGACGTTGCTAGCATTTGATGTATAACTAACCACTATCAACTGTCAGAATCGGATCGGCAACCCCAATACACAGCTTCTGGAACTAACTCTCATTCATGTCTTATTCTTTCACTTGCTGGCACTCAATTCATACTAAGAGCCTAGATCATGCACAATTCCCGGGTATTTCCTCCCTTTATATATTCACCCACCATCCTTGAAACGTATGACTAAGCTTTGTATTTGGCCGATTGATATTTGCCATCACCGGAACGCCGTGCAGCGTGGCTATGGCAGGACCACCGCCACTCTAACTGCTACGGTCGACAGAGTCTTGGGATAAAGGATAAGAAATTCAACAGGCCTTACGATATTTCCTCACCCCATCGCCTAGTGAAGCTGACTTCCATGCATCAAACCCTCCTGTAAGGCAAACGTAGTAATATAGGGAATTTCCAGTTTCAGATGCCATAACCTTTAATCTTGGAGCCTTCCATACCCACGCTTTGAAATTTGTATGCAACATTGAGTAACGTAGCAGCGGCAACCACGGAAGACGAGTAGGACATATTATTTGAGAAGCGATACAGGTCGAAAAGACTATAACATTTAATTATAGTTCCGGCCTTTATTTTTGGTGCTACGGGCGAACTTGGTGAAGTGGTCGATTGTGTCTAGAACCTGTGGGTATGTCTTGTGAGAATTCGTCTCCTTGGCGTGATTGACGAGCTCCTGGTGCCCAGGATGGGTCAAGCGCAGATTTCCGCCATAATCGAAGGTGAATTCAGGAACACCCTGCTCTATCACTTCGTCGATCTGTTCATCTGCGAGAAATGGGTTCATCGAACCACAGTGCCTCTTTCCGCCATGTTGATATCTCCGATGAGATGGTGTCGATACGCGCACGAAGTGATCTTGAAGAATGGTGAGGGTAGGATACTGACGATGGGATGCAGAAGGTAGAATGGAGATGGGGTGCACAAGGATAGAGTTTTCTATCCGAGATCAATACATAACTACCGGAATTTTTACTTCCACCCTCTGTTAGAGGGCAGCGTTCATGGAGACCCAGGAGTAATTACTCGACTGAGAACCCGTTCTCTAATCCCACTCGCCTACTGGATTCTATAGACCGTGAAAGTTAACATTGCCATTGGGTTAGCCGTGGTTTCCCAAACGGGGTATTTCCACACACCTGCTGCAGCGGGTTTTCAGGAGTGTCAGGAAACTGACTTGAGGGTTATTGCAATACTGGTATTGTTTTCCAGAAGTCCCGAAACTTCCGATTGCTCTCATACTATACGCCCACTCTGAACTACCTTTGCCTGTATCGATAATTTAGTAATGAGGGGAGCGCATTGTACACCAGGAATAAACGGGAGGTGACGAGAAGTCCCTGTTGCCTCAAAATTAAGGACGAGACTAAGGCTCCGGGGTATCCTTGATCTGGTGGATCTACATCTCGAAAGTCATCCGGGCTCTTTAATGATGCGATATCCGCAATAAGACGCCGAAATACTCAAATTACAACTAGATGTGACCACTCAGAGGGACGTAGCGCTTCGAGTGTTGCGGAAGCAAAACAAATGAATATTGAACGTGGATTTCAACACCGTCTGAATACAAACGATGTAGAGAACCACACGTTGATGAGGGAAAGTGATATTTGCAGAACATTCATGCTGAATCCAGGGCTTGGCTTGAGAACAACCTCACAATCTATTTTACCCTGACGTATCTCCTTGGCTGCAGACTTTGCTTCATTCTTCAGCAAGCGATATCGACTCGGGCTCAGGGAAGGTCGAAATTGTTCGCTCGAAGCTTTGGCTAGATACCCTCTGAATATTGGAATAGGTTCTCCCCTCGGGATGTTACATGGAAATAAAATGCTAGGACCTATTCATAATTGGTCATTTCTTTACAATAGGACACCTCGTTTTTTCTTTCTCTTTCTTCTTCTACTCCCTCGGCAATTTGCCTATGCTCAAAGCGGCTCAGGTTCGCACTGTAGGATGAAACGATGATGTTAAAAGAAAACTCGGACTGCGAAGCTTTAGCAGATGGATTTCTTATAATTTCACAATGCCAACTCTCCATAAGATACCGAAACCGGCTGTGAATCCATGTTGAAATAGTTGACCATGATCTTTGGAAAGTTGACAACTTGATTTCTTTTACGACAACCAGAAGAAACATCCGTGTATATACCTAGTCAGGATAACAAGGATAACAAAGACGAACAAGCCCAGTTCTTCATACAATAATAGTAGCTCATAGTTTCCTTATAGTCGAGGCTTGGAGACATTCTATTGCACAACTAGCTAGGAAATAGGTACCTTTCTGATCGACCTTCCTAATTCGTTGTCGAGGTAGTTGGCTAATCTAGTTCACATTACAAACTTACACTATATCTCCCAGTCTCGGTTCGCGTAGAGACACACAACTTTCTAATTCGTGATAGCTTAGATTTAGCACAACACATCATTAATTACTTACCGAGTACCTCGCAAATAGCGGATAGGTATATGGCAAGAGGTTGCCGCAGATTACCCGTCTCTGCCCGTCGAGCCCGTTTCAACTGAACGACCTTAAAATCAAATGCACAAACTCCACCATACTAAATTAGTTCGCAGCCATCCCTACTTTGGGCTAACTTAGGAACAAGACAATTGAGCTGATAGGGGCGGGATGTTTTGCAATTACATAATAACAGCGCAAGTCACAGCGCGACAAGAAAAGAAATTGCTTTCAGGCAAAAACAAGGCATTGTTGCCATATATGCAAAGCGGAAGCATTAATAAGCAGGATGCGATAATATCGCCCTGGTTGACTAGGTTGTTACCTATACTGTACGATCCGCACGATCATAGCCAAGATTCCATGTCCAAGTTGACACGCGCTAACGGCCGGTCGTCAACGATCATTACAGAATCTGACTTGCGAGCTTCCTCTTTCCGACCAAAATGTTTCTCAGCCACGTTTGAGAAAACATGCCAATGCGGGGATCTGTCGAAACATCTCGAGTCCTTGTAATCAAAGGATCGCAGGGGTAAGGATCTCTATCCTAGCGTTACGGTAGCATAGGGATTATAGTTGGTAGTATATGTAGGATGACAGCGGCAGTTGAAAAGCGAGCTGAGAGTCCGGCTGTCGAGACTTCTCAAATTAGCAGCAGTTTAACGACTCGTGCATATAAATTCCTCACGCGGAAAACCATCATCATCATCATCGTCACCATGGTCGGCGTAGTTTCCCTCGCACTAGGCCTCGGCCTCGGCATCGGCCTAACACGGGCCTGTCCGACGGAGAACCACCATGCCTCAACATCCTCATCAGCATCAGCATCATCATCGGCCACAGCATCGCCCGCAACCCCATCATCGCAATCCTCCTCATCCTCTTCTCTGGTCCAGCCCGCAATCGGCACAACATGGGACTACCCCCTAGGCTTCTCCCTCTCCACATCCAACGCAAACAAGAGCACGATCTTCTACCCGGTAGATCTAGAGAACACATCCGCAGACACGATTGCAGCGCTGCAGAGCGCAGGGCACACAATCGTGTGCTACTTCAGCGCCGGCAGCGTGGAATCGTACCGCTCCGATGCAGACCAGTTCCCTTCCTCCGCGATCGGGAACACGCTGGACGGTTGGCCGGACGAGAACTGGCTGGACACGCGCGATAGCACCGTGCGCTCGATAATGGCGGCGCGCATCGCGAGTGCCGCAGAAAAGGGATGCGTGGGCGTCGACGCGGACAACATCGACGCGTACGAGAATGACCCTGGCTTCGACCTCACGGAGGACACGGCCGTCGACTACGTGACGTACCTAGCGCAGACGGCGAATGCGGCAGGGCTGGCGTACGGTCTGAAGAATGGGGGCGCGATTGTTGACCGCGTCGTGAATGTTGCTGCTTGGGCGATTAATGAGGAGTGCGCTGAGTACGAGGAGTGTGCGGACTGGGCGCCGTTTGTGGATGCCGGCAAGCCTGTTTTCCATGTTGAGTATACGGATGACGACGACGCTACTAGTGTTACTGCTGCTAAGTTGGAGAAGGCGTGCGCTGCGGATGGGCAGACTGGGTTTTCTAGCATTGTGAAGCACGAGAGTCTTGATGACTGGGTTGTTTACTGCTAGTGATCTTTGTGCTGATGTCGATGCTGCATTCAGCTGTTGCTGTGTTCGTTTCTTCACCCTGTATATAAACCCTTTGTTTGGAGCATGCTTGAGTTTAGCCTCATATATATTAAGGTAGTTGGATGTATATACTTAATCGGCGTTTATATATCCCTCCATCGTCTCATATCGTTTGGTTCAAAGACAATAAATGATGGCAAGACTGTGGTAACAGTTCGAGATGATAACACCGGTGTTTAATGAGAAATTCGGCTCCATTAGGGATGTATCGGTGAGATACCGAATTCGTATTAGGGCTCATATCCTCCCTGAGGATTATGTGCTTGAAAACAGTGGCAAGCCTTGCGGTCTTCTCGTCTTTCTTATACATGATAGAAAGCATCGCGAAAAGGTCGATGAGATATAGTGGAAGGCCTTGGTTGAAAGTAGGATACTTTTTGATCAGCTTGCGAATTCCTTTCTCCCCTAGCCGTATGCCTCGCCCCCCTGCTAGTGCAGTTGTGAAGTTATTATACTCTCTGCGGCTAACCAAGGGCTCCGGACACGTTCTGAGGAGTCGTATAAGGAACGAGGCAGCATCATACACCGTGTACCCATCCCAGTTGAAATTTTCACCAGATCCTGGGGTGGAATGAAAAGCCTTTTCAAGCTGCGCAATGTGCTCAATATCACCCTCACGAATAAAAATTTCTTGTGAATATCTACCTATGCCCTATGTTAGCAGAGTAGGCAAAGACTACCGGGGAGTAACATGTTCATACGACCCAATGGCCTTGTCTTAAAAACGTTCATACCTTCGGTTTTGATAAACTCCGCAACTTCGAAAATCGCTGCGGGCACGTCTACGGATATTGTAGCGGGCCCCCAGCCCTCTCGGAAGTTTACTACGCGGTACGCATTCGCCTTCGTATGATGAAGAGTTTGACCGAGTGCATATGGCCTCTTTCTTCCAAGATCACCCTCGTCGATGCTGGGACGCGATACGAATATTGAGACTGGACCAGCTTGGGTTAGATATTCGGGCGACCGTCGATGGCAACTCGTACTCGGCTCTCTGTCTAGGACGGACACTGTGAATCCCGCTGTAGTCGTGTTAAAGTCGTACGCTTCCTTATTGGAAATATCAGTTTCGTAGACGGGAATGGCTAAAATGCCAATATGCGAGATCTCAGATAAGCTAAGGCCAGAAAGTCTAGACCATGAGCCGGTTTGTCTAGCAGAACTGATGGCCGAGAATGCGTCTGAGTTATGCAAAGGGGCGTTTCTATAAGGCCTCGAAGCCACTAGGAGTTGTTCGAATGCGGGCTCAGCAGAAAGTTCTCCCCATACGGAGATAGGATTAATAGGAGTGTCGGAGTAATCTTTGTGACTATTGACATGATGCCCTCCGACAGCCTGCCCTGAGGTTTGTGTTTGCGCTAATTCAAAGACTTCTAGACGCCGGGCTAGCATGAGATTTGACTGTAGGGTTTGTTGAACTAGGTCACAGAGTCGGTCAACTTTGTCTTCGGCGTCGTCTTGTTTCTGGCCAAAATATCTCAGTAGGACTTCGATCGATATGGTTTGGTTGCTAGATACCATGTCAAAATAGTGAGCATGAGATTGAGCGACGCCTTGTGAGATTCTAAGCGCGTGAGGATTTGCTTAATTTCATCTTCTTTGGCCATCCAGCGCACTATATCCAGGACGTCCATATCACTCTCGGATTTCAGAGCGTCGGCGAAGGAATCTAATTCTGAAAAAGTGGCCACACACGTTGCAAGAGAGGCGATCACTTGGTCTACGAGAATGAGCGAGGTTCGAGATCTCGAGGCTGTAAGGGTGCCAAGAAGATATAGCTGTAGCTGGCCTAGAACGACTTGAATGCTGTCGACTTCAACCTGAACATGCTGAAATTCGCTGGGCGCGTCTCGGGCTTTGCGGACGACCTGGGCTAGGATTTGAGAGATCTTGGCCCCTGCGGTAATCAGACCGACTATGCTGGCTGACACGCTCAAGGGATCCATGATCGGCCCAAGATCTTTACACTTGTCCTAGGGGTAGAGATGGGAACGTAGACATCCGAGTGAATTTATTCAATTTTGTACTAAGGCCATGATTAGGGGGGGAGCACATGATTACAGGAGAAGGGCCGAGTAAGAGTTGAAGGAAACTCAGTCTATTTGTAATTGACATAAGTAACTTATTAGAAGATCGCCATGATAGGAAAGAGACATGTTGGTTGTTGTGCATGGTAAGGCAGATTCTAAGGCGCTGCCTTCTTTGCCCATGTTTTGAGCTGATATCTGACTGCTCTGGACTTCAACGAGACAGGGACAAGGCAAAGTGGACCTGCATGCATGTGAATAATGCACTTAAGAGAGAATTGATTACCTGAGCCCGGTGCCGAGCTTTTGCCGGCCGCAACGCGCTAAGCTGAGCAAAGCCAAAGCCAAGACTCATGCTTGATAAGGTAGGCCGAAGCTACGTACCTTATCGTCGGAGTGGGGCTCGTAGCTCTAGAGCTTGGATCCAAAATTTTCAATTTGGGGCTTCACATTTCCAACTCGACCAGCTTGCCTTCCGTGTAGCTGCAGCAGCGATAAACCAATCTCACCGTATCCTGGGAGCACCACCGACTTGTCACAGCCGTTGTCACAGCCGTTGTCACAGCCGGTATACCACTGTAATTGTAATTGAGACCTCAATTGCGTCGGTCTCCAATTTCCGACTCTGCCAATTCGCATCGATCCGATCCACGTCGCGGCTCCGGCCCCCAGAACCGCAACTATGCCGCACATCGATTATCTTCTGCACGAGGTCAGCTGCTTCCTGGAGACTGTTACGACGACATGTTTCTGTTCTATCTCTAGCCGACGGGACAACGAAGAACAGCGTCAGCGTCAGGCTGTGAATTCTGGCTAACCTTTACTCTTCGAAATAGTCTGCGACCGGCTACGCGCTCTTCAAGGTCGTCCACCAACCAGATGACATCGGCTCACGGATGGACGAGGTCAAGACGGCTGCCACCGACCTCGCCAAGCTCGGCAAGATGATCACCCTCACCTCGTACGCCGTCTGGAGATCGGC
This sequence comes from Xylaria venustula, assembly GCA_022578775.1. Taxonomy (NCBI): domain Eukaryota; kingdom Fungi; phylum Ascomycota; class Sordariomycetes; order Xylariales; family Xylariaceae; genus Xylaria; species Xylaria venustula. The sequence continues at coordinate 61,107 of MU389424.1, forward strand.
CGCCGAAGCCCTGGAGAACATCCACTCCATCAGCGAAGGCCTCGTCACCGATTTCCTCAAGTCCACCATAGAACTCAACATCCCCGCCTCGAAGAAGAGCAAGATCGTCTTGGGTGTCGCTGATAAGAATCTGGCGGGAAATATCAAGGCTGCCTTCCCCGGTATCGAAGCCGAGACGAGCGACACGTCCGAGGCTGTCGCCTACCTGCTCCGCGGCATTCGTCTCCACTCGTCCAAGCTGTTCAAGGATCTGCGAGAGGGCGACGAGGAGAAGGCCCAGTTGGGTCTTGGCCACGCTTACTCGCGCAGTAAAGTCAAGTTCAATGTCCACAGAGAAGACAACCATATCATCCGTTCCATTGCCACCTTGGACAACCTGGACAAGGGCATCAACCTCTTCTCTCAGAAACTCCGAGAATGGTACAGCTGGCACTTTCCTGAGTTGTACGCCATTGTCTCCGACAACCTCACCTACGCCAAGGTAGCCGCCCATGTCGGAGATAAGAGCACATTAAACGACGACAGGCTTCATGAGCTTGCTGCACTGGTCGGCGATGATGAAGAGAAAGCGGCGGAAATCATCCTCAAGGCGAAAATGTCCATGGGAAGAGAGTTGAGCGAGGTAGACCTCGAGAATGTACTCACATTCGCCCAAAAGGTCCAGAGCTTGGCCGGTAAGACTCAGATGCTCATGATTCTTCATCTGCGAATGCTAACTATCCTCTCTAAAAAGAATACCGACGGACATTATTTTCTTACCTTAATGATAAGATGAGCACCGTGGCGCCTAACCTCTCTACACTAAGTGAGCAAATCAATTTTCTACTCTAGACAGAACGCAGTTGGCTTCCTTCGAATCACCACCGCGCGCTGTTCTTCTATATATGCGTATCCTAGCTGACTTTTTTCTCAAACAGTCGGCGACGTGGTTGCTGCACGCCTAATCCAAAAAGCCGGATCGTTAACAAATCTGGCCAAGTACCCTGCATCAACATTGCAGATTTTGGGTGCGGAAAAAGCCCTGTTCAGGGCCCTTAAGACCAAGAGGTTAGTTTTCGCAACCTTTTGCACTTTCTGTTTTGCACCTGTCGAGTCAGATGTGGCTGCTGAACAATATCTCGCTCCATCGCTCTTGTGCATTATCTCGGGCTCTATCAAGGATTTATTCCATGAATTTTGCTAACTATTTGGTCCAGCGCAACGCCTAAATACGGTCTCATCTTCTCTTCCAGTTTTATCGGAAGAGCTTCACAAAAGGACAAGGGTCGTGTAAGCCGATATCTTGCTAACAAATGTAGTATCGCGTGAGTATCCCGCCAACTTTTCTCTTTAAATTCCAAAATAAATTTAGACAACTGATTGTTGCTTACAGTGCTCGCATTGATAACTTCTCCGAGCAACCTTCCAAGAAGTTTGGCGAGGCTCTGCGTGGCCAAGTTGAAGATAGACTAGAGTTTTATGCTACAGGCAAGAAACCCATCAAGAATGCCGATGCAATGGTAAGCTACCCTAGTCACGCTAATCACCACGGCCGCTAACATACCCTCAGGACAAGGCAGTAGCAGATCTATTGGCCGAGGGTGAGAGCATGGCTATCGACACGGAGATGGTCGACGGCCCACTCCCAGCCACTGCCCAGACCCCTAAAAAGGATAAGAAGTCCAAGGACAAGAAGGAAAAGAAAGACAAAGAAGAGAAGAAGGATAAAAAGGACAAGAAGCGCAGGCATAGCGAGGTACAGGACACGCAGGACGCAGACGCAGTCGCAGCCGAGGTTGATGGCGAGAAAAAGAAGAAAAAGAAGAAGAGGCACTCAGAGGCATAGATCGCTCGGTGCCTTCTTTCTTCACTTCTTCCCTAAATTCACAGCGGCTGAAAGAAAGGAAAAGGCTCTGCCGGGTGATGTCGATGTCTCACGCATGGTTATAGGCGTTTTTGGATCCGGGGATCTGTGTTTTAGTATCTGCTTGCCTTGTTGGTTTGGTCTCGCGTATGCTATGTATATATCTGGGATCATACCTATTTGTTTCCTGCTTGCTTCTTCCTTTCCCTTTGCCTGCTTACCTATTGCCGGCTTGTTCTTATCCATACGTACCCACTGTAGGAAATAAGATCCAAGATAAAGTGTCTCGATTTAGTGTGCCATGCAATCCTGTCGTTAACATTTACCTTCACTTCTGACCATCCATGTGTACGTATTAGTAAATGAAATGACTAAATACTATTTCATTGTTGCCTAGTTTATTAACGTCATGTCGCAGTCAGTAGATACGCGCAATTAAATCGGCAGGCTCGAGTGAAGTGATTTACCACGTAACAGATGTACCTCCTAAGCTGGGCGCAAAAAAACCAAGAACAAAAGACGAGGTGAGGTTCAATTCAACTCACACTATAACGAATAGACGCAAATGCCAGAACAAAGTTGCGTAGTATACTTGTTTAGTCGCACAGTGATTTAGTTACGTCAGCTAGGTACATTACATTTCAACCGCGCGCATGCTCAGCCGAAGCTAGCCCAGCGTAGCCCCGACGAGTTCAGTTCAATTCTCCGTGAACGACTCCTTGAACGCCTATGTAATGCCGGTGTCTGTCTTCCCGTCTTTATGTCTTCCTTTCTGCCTGTGGATCTGCAATCTGCAGTCCGCAGCGCCTCATTCGCCATACTCCTCTCCCTTCCATCTTCTCTCTCTCATCGTATGCCGGTGAGTCAGTCATCCCCGGTATATCTGATCGTGGCTCGTCCGACCCGGTGTCTTCCGCGAGACGACCGAGGTAAAAGCGTGTAAATGCGTTCGCAGTGGTAAAACGTGTATGTATGCATTCACGGGTAATAACAAAAGCAGTTGTAGTCGCAGTTAGTATAGGGGACGAGTGAGCAGGTAGGTAGGTGGTGAATCCGCAAAATCTAGTTTTAATTGCCCTCGCTACCGAATTCTTTGGTCCATTCCGAATTCCGCTTCAGATCTTCGTCGGCGACAGTAGGCCGCGACCCTTTGATGGCTTTCACGAAATCTTTGAAATCAACAAGGGGCTCGAGGAGTTTCTCCGCCTCTACGTCGTCCCAGGTCATTTCCCTTGCGCCTGGGTCTCCGGGTGAGCATGGGGTGACTTTTATTACGCCGTCTACTTGTACCTATAGTGGTTTAATGATGTTAGTGCACCGTCCCACCTATTATTTGGAAAAAGGATGGAGAACGGCCGTACCTCTTTGAAATGTGTTGCTTGCTGGATTTTCCGCACAGGTTGCATCAGGGCGTCTTGTACGGCAATAGTGATATCACTTCCTGAGTAACCTTCGGCTAACTTGGCTAGTTCCCGGTAATCTTCGCTTTTTAAGGTGGTGGGTGTCTCGCCAATGGCAATTTTGAACATAGTCGTCCGTGCACCGATGTCGGGTAAACTGATGTGGACTCGGCGCTGGAAACGTCTCCGGATGGCGGCATCGAGCTGCCAGGGGATGTTGGTCGCGCCGAGTACGAGTACGCCCGTCGAGTCCTTGCCCACGCCATCCATCTGCACCAGCATTTCTGTCTTGATGCGCCGCGACGCCTCTGACTCGCCTTCGCCTCGGGGCCCGCAGAGGGCATCGACTTCGTCGATGAAGATGATGGAGGGCTTGTTCTCGCGCGCCATGGCGAATAGCTGCTTCACTAATCTGTTCGTCCGCTCTCAATTAGCTCATGCATCGATACGAATAAGCGGCAGGTGGGCTTTCGCTTACCGTTCACTTTCTCCCATCCACTTGCTGACCAGATCACTACTGCTCACGCTGAAGAAGGTGCTCTTGGCCTCAGTGGCCACGGCTTTGGCCAGATAACTCTTACCGGTACCCGGTGGGCCGTACAACAGGATACCCTTCCACGGCTTCCGCTTGCCGACAAAGAGGTGCGGGAACTTGATAGGCAGCAGCACGGCCTCCTTCAACGCCTCTTTCGCGCCGTCGAGACCGGCGACATCGTCCCACTTCACGTTGGGGCGGTCCTGCAGGATAGCTCCGGCCAAAGCATTGCGCAACTTCTTGGAGTCCTCGTCTACAGCCCCATCTTCACCGTCCTGCTTGCCTTTGGCGGTGCCGCCGGTGGAGGAGCCGTTAGCGCCAACCATGCCGGGCTTCTTCCGCTTCGCGTCGGCGTCGGACAGGTGAGCCTTGAGTTTCTCGGCGCGGTCCATGTACTCGCCCGTCTTCTGGCGGATCATCTCTTTGGACTTGGGGTTCTTCTCCCACTTCAGGGCCAGCATGAACAGTTCTAGGGATTGGTAGTATAGCTGATAGGCCTTCTCGTATTGGTTGCCGTTGTCGGCGTCGATGGCCCGGCGGACCGTGTCGATGGCCCGCCCCAGAAAGTCGGTGTTCGACATGATTGCGCCGTGTCCGTCTCTGCTCGTCTGTTTTCGGTTCGGTTCGGTTCGTATACGTAGAGCTGGGTGTTGCGTGCGATGACAGACTAAAGAAGTCGTGAGGAAGACAGATAAGGGGGTTTATTTATTTGGCAAGCTTTATACCCCAGTAGTTAACTGTATTGAAATCGGAGTATCTTGAACAAAAAGCCGTTTTCGTTTTCTTTTTTCCTAGTTTTCCTCCCTTACGAAGGAAAAGCTTCACCAATGGGAACCGCGATTCGAGGCGAGAAGATGGGGGGAGGACTGGGAGGATTGATGTTGTGACGTTGAGGTGTGCCTGGCCAGCTGGGATAGCGCTGTCGTCTGGGGAGCGACGAGTCTAGCCTGGTTGGGATATCTCATGGAGGGGCTAGACTTTCAGTACGGAAGACAGTGCAATTACAGTATGAAAGTATTAAAACACTGTACTAGACACAGTCACATTCTGGGCCACCATTCAAAGCTCATCTCTGTCACGGGCCTTATCACTGTAGTCATGGTCATCTCAAAGCTCCCTCTTCTCATATCCAACAAATATCGGCTAACATCAAGCTCCCGGCTTTCAACGTGAGAACTTTCATTTTATCTCATCATTTCTCAAGATATCCTCAGAAATTCCCTATTTGAGCCGCTCAGATCGCTCTAACGTCCACCGCACAAGCCTACACAACGAGAAATTCAGCCATGGCTGAAGTACAGGCTCGATTGCAGGCATTGTCTGAAGAGTACCAAAAGCTGCAGCAAGAGCTCCAGACAGCCGTTGATTCCAGGCAAAGAATTGAGGCTCAGAGACAAGAGAATCTCGGCGTGCAGAAAGTGAGCCGCTCATTCTTTTTTTTTTTTGTTTCTTTTTTGATCATCTTTTTAATTGTTGGCTTAGAAGGTCAATTTTGCTAATCACACTATGTAGGAGTTTGACAGATTAAAAGATGGCGAGAGTGTATACAAGCTCGCCGGGCCCATCTTATTAAAACAAGACAAAGTAGAGGCGGAAAGCACCGTCAAGGGACGTCTTGAGTTTATCGGAAAAGAGCTGTAAGTGCCCGCTTCACAGTAATATTGACTGAAGCATGTACACTGATATCATTCTTTTGTCACGAGTAGTGAGAGATCGGAAGAGCACATCAAGGAGATACAGGAGAAGATAGAGAAGAAGAAAGGCGAAATCATACAACTTCAAGCTGGTCTCCAAACTGCTGGCGACGCACCGGGGAAGGCCGCAGTCAGGGCTTAAACGAGAAGAGAACAACGGGTGGATGATGGGATGAAGCTGTTGTAGTAGACAGTCCGACCGGCTACCTGAAAGCCATCGGCACCGCGATGATGGTTTCGGGCATGGTCTAGAGGCTGGGCAAACAGACGAACGAAAACAGCCTGAGCAAGCTACATGCTTATGCCAAGTTGGAATACCTACATACTCTACTTGGGTATGACAGCTAGTGATGGCGAACGATATCTAGACGACGTGTCTTGTCTTCTTGGCTCATTCAACTTTACTAAGATGCGCCATTTCTGCAGATAGGTATTGAACCTCGAAGTAACTAGGGCTTCGTACCCCTGACTTTACATGTGATGCTACCTACCGAGCTATCTAGGTAGTTGTCCAAAGATTATTTTGCCATATGTGTAGGCCATCCCCTGTACCATATATGTACAAGAGATCTATCCCAACTTGCATATAATATACAGTATTCACAATCTGACCATCACTCATCTCTTCAGCTTGAACCCCCTCAGTCCTCCCCGTTGTCCTCTTGAGTACCCTATCTAGAGCTTACCTTAGGACTATGGAGGTAGATAACCAGAGATTCTACCTTGCTACGCCACATAGACCCCTAAATGACGTAATTTGTCTTCGGGGATAGGGACCTAATGCCCCGCCATGTGGCTTGGACGCTAGAGGAGGGGTGGGTAACCTTGATGGCTGACAATGCAGGAAGCTCGGTCGCATTTACAATGGGAAGTAACGAAGCTGCCTGGATCTCTTCCAGCTCCGGCAGGCTGTCTCTCTCCGTTTTACCACACAATCCATACATCCATCTACCACGCAATTCTCTTATTCCTCAAGCCCACAGACCCAACTCATCCACGGTCGGCGATTTGTTATTCTTGGCCATCTACTTCCTCTGCTCGATGCCAACCGTGAATGACACATCACTGTTCCATGGCCACGTAGACAGTATCATTTAGGCTGCCTTCCCCCTCTGCCCTCCCCTCCCGAACGCTGCCGGCCAACCGAGCGATCAACATGGCTCCCGTCACTGGTGACGAGGGCCTCGGCCGTCCGTTGACTGTGAAGGAGATATCGGAACGGGCACAGTCCTTTGTGTGGAACGTGAATATCCCTTTGAGGCATTGGTTGCGGACAACACAAACACTACAGCAAGAGGTGAGTGAGCAACCATAACAGTTCCAAGACATGGCAGCGCAAAATTCCCTGTATCGTTGTTGCACAATCAAGGCTGACAGGATGGGAACAGGCGGAAATGTATCTGCGCGACGGCAACTTTCCTCAGGCATACCTTCTCTACCTTCGATATTCCACGCTCGTGGTGGAATTGCTCAAGACCCATCCCGAATACAAGTCGTCGCCGGAAGCGAAGCAGACCCTCAAAAATAGACTTTTGACAATAGATGTTGTATTTCACCAACTAGAAAAGATTAAACCCATACTGGAACAAGATTATGAAACTTGGAAGGAAGCTCAGTCCAGCCAGAAGACAAAGCCAGGCCACCACCGACAGAGCTCGAAAGAAGGGCCGGGAGGCTTGTCAACGTACAAGCAGCATGCCTCGAAGGACCCGGCCTTATCATCTGCGAGTCGCTTGTTGGACGCTGGTGAGCACCAAGATCTAGCTGTTGAACTGGCGCAGACCGAAATCCGGCGTCGGGACGCGAGTAGACGGGCAGTCAGACAAAATGGTGAATCTCAGCGAGAGCAACAAGAACGACGCGCTGCTGGGTTTTGGGAATCCTGGACGAAAGAACTGGCTGACAAGCAGGTCGAGGATGAACAGGTCTTCCGCAATCAGATGGAGAATACCCGGAGGACTCTGGATGGAGATGGGGACATGCCCTCCACCGACACCAGATATAACCCCGAACGTCCGGCCTATGCATCATCGTCTACAAGCTATTCCTATCCCAAGATCGCTAGATCTACGCCAATCGAGTACAATCCTCAGCACCCCAGAAGCAGCGAAGACCCGTTACCCAAACCGCATCGACCCCCTAAGCAAGACCCTCCAGACTATTTACCGCGTGTTCCTGAGCGTCCGGCAAAGACGCCATATCCCCGTGAGCCCCACCATATATACCATAATTCACGGGAGCCACAAGAACTACCAAGTCGTCCTCCCAAACTATGCGACCCACCGCCTGAGCCACCAAAGAAGCAACAAGTAGCGTTCAAACCGGCTGCATACCTTGAAAACGGGGAACCTATCCGACCGGTCTTTCTTCCGAGACAGCTTCGTCGGAGGTTTCTTGAAATTGCCTCCGAGAATACTGCACGTGGTCTGGAGATGTGTGGAATCTTGTGCGGGACCGCTGTTAATAACGCGTTATTCGTGCGGTGCTTACTTATTCCTGAGCAAAATTGCACCTCCGATACCTGCGAGACCAAAAATGAGGCCACAATGGTGGACTATTGTCTAGAGGAAGATTTGTTGATGCTGGGCTGGATTCATACGCATCCAACACAGAGCTGCTTTATGAGCTCCCGAGATCTGCATACACAATCTGGCTACCAGGTTATGTTACCTGAGAGTATTGCGATTGTGTGTGCACCGACATCCGATCCTTCGTAAGTGATAATCTATCTCCTATGATTACTAAGAGTCCTTTACCATTTGCTAACCTTTCCTGGCCAGCTATGGTATATTCCGGCTCACCCATCCACCTGGACTGCAACATATTCTCAGTTGCGAGCAGTCATCTACTTTCCACCCTCACTCTGTAGATAACCTGTACACTGCAGCAGAGCATCCACCAGGTCATGTGTATGAACACGACAGCCTGGATTTTTACGTCCAGGACATTCGACCTGGCGCTCGCAATGGCACTGCCCCAAACAAGAAATTTTAGGGCATCAAGTTTGAAGAGGTTGACCATGATGCAGCAGACTTCTGTGGCCTGTTTGGTTGTTTTTTCCCCGGCTTCCCATTTGATGAAGGAGCAAGATGTTTTGGTGCACGACCACGTTTATCCAAATCACGAAAGCTACGCAAGATAAGACGGAAGGTCTAATCGATACCCATGTGTTTCAATCTTGTTTGTTTCCCTTTTTCTGTCTCTCTTGTCTGTACCTTATCCCTGTTTTCTACGGCACTTGGCATGAAGCACAATAGCAGCCCGGACATAGCCGTCGATTATCAACCGCATAGCATGGAGTTGGAGGGCAGATTTCACGCGGAGCCTTTGCCTATATTAGAATTACAGGCATTAGCTGGCGTTTCGTGCATGACTTTTACTGGCTTGGGGAGAGGGAATTGAACCCACTGTATTGAATGGAAATGAACTCATTGTGGAATGGAATGGCGTCGCCTGGACTGACTGGCGGGATGAGCTTTTGTCAGCTTGTTATGTAGTCAATCAATTGAGAGGGAAATGCAAAGGAAACTCTTGCCTGGATGATGTGATTGACTCCAGAAAATCTCAGTGAGCGTGACTTGTAGTTTTGTGTAAAGTGGTGGGCTGTTATGGTTGACATGGGGGACAGAAAGGGGTTGCCATTATGACTATGAAGCACGCAGAGATCAGAAAATCTGGTTGTTTTAGTCAATCCACTTTCCTCTAAAGCTAGACGTACAATCCTTAGTGAGAGAAAAAAAATTAAGACAATTAGAGACATCTTTGGGACTCTAAACGAATCCGTTCTATATATTAACATCATTAGCAAGCGTTGGCGTGGGGTTGTTTGAATGCCTTCCTGAATCTTAACATCGGAATTCGAAACTTTTGAAGAATCCTGCGGCATGCTAAAGCAACGGTAAATCCCTCTTGCTATTGTATCTGTAGTGTTCTCTTCAACGGAATAAAGAAGCAGGGACAACTTTCGGGTTGCACTTGGCAATGAGTTCTGTGGAGGTTAATGGGTATTGGAAAGGAGTAACTTACATAATCTTAATTTTAGGTACCGCATCTCTAGCTGTACTTGCTTCTGCCCTCTGGAGTACCGGATGCGCTTGCTTTACTCTCTTTTAAGTTATAGGATAAACAAAAACAGAGTTTTGTTTACATAGTCAGATAATTGCGCTGTGCGGTCTTATTTGAATGTTTGTCTCCCCTCAATCCCTCACCATGGCCTGTGTTTTGACATTTCCTCATTTCTCGCATTCATGATTGCTTCTCTTCCAACAGCCTCACTCTCGATCTCTTTATCTCTTAGAAACTCTCATGAAGGGTAACAGGTTGCAAGTCTAGGGAGTCACCTTACCTTGATCCACTGCCAACCGCTCCCAGACGATGAGCCATATTGGCCACGGACTAGACTGACACGCCAATCGCAATACTCCACGTCGTTGTTAAAACACTCATTATTGTTGTCTACCGATATGAGCTCGTTATCCAACTTGTCAATATCACTGCTCTTCTCTACGTTGGTAATATCGCTATCGCTTTCGTCCGCAGAGCTGTTATCGTGCCCATCGTCGAGTTTACTCTGCGTATAGTCATATATTTGACGGACGGTGTCATGGCCAAGCACAAAATACATCGTGCTCACATTCACTAATTTCGCCCACTTCCAAAACTTAAACGCTCTGTCTAAGATTTCTTCCGTATGAGAACCTCGTAACGAATTTCCCTGCTACTCGACTCCTGTTCCACGGTGTCTGGCTCACGACAATTCCACTCCACACCACTTTAATCATTTCAACCATTCTCGGCGATAGTCTCTTGCCAACGATAAGTCTACGCACTTACCACAACTTCTCTTCAGTGCGAAGAACGATCATTGGGACCATTCTTTCCAAGGTATTGTTACAATAATAAAGCACAGCGCCATGAGTATTTCCAGAACTTCATCAAGCTTGGCACCTCCCGACGACCCATCATCGGAAATAGCATAAATAAAAATACCTGATCCTCGAAATTAACGGGTAAGTTATTCCGGATACCCTATCTGGTAAATAAAGTACTAACTTCTTAGCCACAACAAGTCGGTGTCTCCGCCTACATCAAGAAGTACGCGGTCCCTGGCATCATGATACACATATCTTCATATGAAAAACCTTCCATGCCATGGGCTCAGTCTGTTTGCCAGACTACATCAGCGAGAACACAGAGATGATCCACTGGGTAATTATATAGACCCTTCCGTTTCCCACCACGTCTCGATTCCGACTCATCGTACCTCGCTGACGCCTTCCTAGATTGCTCGTCAAGAGATCGTAGGCTGAAGGCATCCCGAGGTTTATCGACGCCATCGACGATAGCGAGTTTCCCACGTGCACCCAACCTGGCCAACCTCAATAAGCCTTATAAACATTACCTAACAATCTCTATAACAAATTACTTATTATTGTATAAACGGTAAGTAATTACTTTAAGCTTTTAAATTTATATTGTTTACCCTTTAATTTATATCACTTGTTATAACTACTGTTTTTTTTAACTGTTTTATTATCCTGTTATTTTTATTGTTTTTTTTGCTGTTGCTGGCAAGATATACTAACATGCAGTATGCGATTAGATATATTACATCGCGAGAAAATCTCTTTTCGAAAAGAGAAATCCAGCAGGCTCTCCTCACCATACGCAGCGCGCTCTCCCGTCACTGCCTCCCCTGCCCTAGAACACCATCCGCAGGTAGTTTCAACCGTGAAGAGATGGCTCATGCAGAAGATTGGGCATATATCGACCTCTTAGCCTCCCAGCTCAAAGTGCCATCTCAATCAATAGTTACCATGAAAAATACCCGTAACCCTGACAAACAAGCTCCCTGGCGAAAAGCTGTCATTAAGGCTCACGGTGTAGAAATGGTAGCGAGACATCGATATGGTGCCTAGTTAGCCAACGACATGAACAGGTGCAGATAATTACGGCTGCCAACATTGGAGACGACTGGCATGGAAACTATTAGAAAACTTTTATCTTTACGCTTGACGGTTCAGCGATAGTTCGAACATAAGGGGTTTCACACGTCATTAGGATTTTATTTACTAGATTTTTTTTATTATTTAATTGTTTTTTATTTATTTAATGTTATATAATTATAATTAATTAATTTTTTAAATGCGAATTAAAATTTATTAATTGCGTTTTAATATAATTATATAATTTTTTTATAAAATATTTATAATAATTTTTATAAATATTTAATAATAGTGCTATACACAGTTTATATAACAATTTAATAACAACCCCAATAAAGATACAATAATTATTGTATAAGAGGCGAGCAAAACCCGAAGCTCACCTTCCAACTAGCAAGAGGGCAGCGCAAGACCCAAGAGCAACCTAAGCCCACTTTCCAAGGAGGCCCATGAGAGCCATGCCAGAGATAAGACCAATGGCGCCAAGCGCGGTGGTCGAAGCATTGGCGCTCTCCAGCTCGCCTTCGAACATCCAGTCTGCAGCCCACATCTCGATGAGGCCAACCCACATGAGAATGCCAGCTGAAAGGGCATTCAGGGTACCGATGGCAATGACGGTGGTCGGGTCGTTGCCGTTGAACGAGTGCAATACCCCGATTCCAATCGCCATGCCGACAGGTGTGACAAGGGCAAACGCCGCCGCCATGGCCAGTTTCCGAGCCATGCTCAATGGCTTCCAGTCTCCCGCGTCGCTGCCGACACCCTGCATCACCTTCTCGGCGTCAGTGATCTGACGGCCGGCGGTGGCGATGCGAGAGCCGAGGGCGATGCCCTCGAAGACCTGGTGGAAGACGATGGCGATGAACAGTGCCATGAAGGCGCTGTCCTCGGCAACGACCAGTGTAAGTCCGACGACTAGGTGAAAGTTAGTAAAAGATAAGAGTTAAAACCTTCTTTAGGGTTTGGGTACTTACGGAGTGAGTGGAAGATAATCCCGGACTCGAGAACCATGACGTTCATGGCGTCGTCGGCATTGGGGGTTCGGTTGTAGTACTTCCGTGCGACGCGGTGAGTGGTGTACTCAACCACGAAGGCGATGAACAAGCCACCTAGCATGATGGCCGCCGGTGTCGCATCGAAGCCCAGGTCGCCTAGACATTTGTTCTCGAACATCTCACTGGCCTCACTGAGAAGATGGATCAGGGCCGTGGCGATGACGACACCGGTTCCGAACTGTTTCAGCAGGGTGAAGCAGCCCTGGAACCGGGCAGGCAGCGAGGGTTTCAGGAAGATAGGGAGGGCGACACCTGTGTTGCTGGTTAGTTACTGGTGGTGTGGGTGGTTTCGAGAAAAACTTACCGAAGAAGCTTGTTGCCAGCATGGCGAAGACAAGGCCGATCCTGAGGGGGATGTTGTATTCCCGATCCGTCCGGGAACACTCCACCTTGCCCTCGCCCTCGACATCATCACGTTGTACGAGGGTTGGTATGATAGAAGAACTCCCCTTCCAGTCATGGGGAGCGGTCACTATGTATGAAGTGAAGCAGAGGGTGATGATGATGGCTATGGAAGCCATCAAAGTACGACTTTGAGGCATAATGTGTGTGGTGTGTGTGTGTGGTATGTGTGTGTGGTATGTGTGTGTGTGTGTGTTGTATGTGTGTGTGTGTATGTGTGTGTAGGGTAACTTGGTTGTATAAGAGACAAGTATCGTTACAAGTGGTATGCAGTGTGACTGGTCCAGAACGTGTTTGAGATGGGGAAGGAAAGAATCGAAAGTGTCTGGAGGGGAGAGAAGGCACTTATTTATAGACTTTGAGTAAGGGGATGGCAGAAGGGGACACGTAGGAGGAGAGTGAGATCCGACAGAGCAGAGGAATTTTAGGTGTGCGTTTGCAAGCCAACCTGCAAGGTTTAACTTTTCTCGCAATTTAAACCGTTTTCCTTCTACACGTTCTTGAGTTTACTTGGTGGGCTTTGCTCACAAATTTACTAGCGACTAGTAGGAACGTTCAATTTAGTTCAGCAATACATGAAATGTCAGTTAAGAATATTTGAAACTTAAACTTGCTCGAGTTACCGAAACTATCATTACGATTGGCCATGGAAACATGTTGTCGCATATTGAACGTCGAATTACCTCCTGGGTGCTTCTTCCAGGAGTAATAGTATGGGATGCTGTATGACATTTCTTGTCGCACAGAGAACCTAACATGCAAATAGTGCTGTCGTTGTAGTTTATGAAACCATTCACGAATTCACAGGAGTCTCCATTTGGCCTTGCCGCAGCGCGTTATAAAACAGCTGAGTGGTGTCCGATCGCAGAAGACCGAATATGAAGCTTGTCTGGCAAGGTTTTACTCATACCTTACTAAGGTATGTCGGTGATCAAGTTTCCGAAAGATTTTTAGCTTTTCCTCCGAAATATTTCTATAATAGCTCAATGAATATAATGGCTATGTATTTAGTTTTTGAACCTGAATGGCCCGAGCCTTTTAGGTTTGAAGAAAATATATTGTTCCCATATTTGTTTCAGCACCTTCCTTAAAGTTAATATCTATTTCAAGTATAAGTAACGCAAAAGCTAAACTGACAATATCTTGGGCTTTTTCTCTTAGTCGTTGAACGAACTCTTTAAGTGCAAAAGTGCTTACATCTAATTCAAATCCCGATCAAACTAAATAAAGTTGACCTGATAAACTTTCGTTACTCACTGAGTCATCAATATGTTGCCTCCGGAGGGACAACTCGATGGGCCACATTGACCTCGCGCGGGTATAGGTTACAGGCGGCTCTAACGGATGCCCCTCCGGAGGCGCCATGTCCAACGTGCCGGCGGCGAAGTACCCGGAACTCATCGGCGTCTCTAGCGGCGTCTCTGGCGGCGTCTCTGGCGGCGTCTCTGGCGGCGTCTCTGGCGGCGTCTCTGGCGGCGTCTCTGGCGGCGTCTCTGGCGGCGTCTCTGGCGGCGTCCACCAGTTGAACAACCCTTGCAGCGGGGGCCAGTCGTGGGCATTTGCGGATTAGTGAAGACAGGTTGTGCCGGATATATACCGGGTACAATAGACCGCAGCCGAGCATAAGAAACTGTCAAGGAAGCGCCGACACGGCTCGTGTAGTGTTATCTGCCAACTCTATCCATGCGCTCGGAAATCCTTTGCGAAATGAGTCTTTGTCAGGCAACCTGGAGAACGGACCACAAACTCTTTGCAGTTCATTGTGACGGCCAACCGACATGCATGAGCGATAATAAGGTTGCTATCGCCGAACGATGGTGGAAGGTGGGTTGAAACTTTGTTAAATATAGATAAGAACCTTGCTTTTTCTAAAGGAAGGGAGAAATGGTTTACTAATACCCGTGCATTGAGAAAGTCTACCTTTTAAGTTTTTTTCTCGGTGAGCCTGAGGCATTGACCCAAAACTTAATCCTACACGTAGTTGACCAGTCTAATTAGGATTGCAAGTGTAAACTTGTAAGCAGTATGATAGAGTACACGAGAGCATTTGAGAACCCTTCACGCAATGATATGTATCTTTTCCTTTCTGTACTATACGGTTACTCGTATGTCATCCACATTATAATGAGACTTGCGACTAATAGGCTGCATGGCATACGCCCTATTACACATGCGCGTCAGACTGCATAATATGTCTTCTGTGCAGTACTTTATATAGACGTCAAGAACATGGGGCTTTTCTACGTATCCTAGAGTGAATGACCTTTCTACTTTTAGAGATTGAGCATCCCTTTGAATTAAGACGGAATACCTAAGTTAAGGGTGGTCTGTCTTAGCCAGCAGGAGAACGCACCTATAGTAACTCCTGATCGATACAACCTGCTAATCCTCGCACAGCTCTTGTCATTTTCATAGCGATACCTCTGTGCTTTGGAAAATTGCAAATACTATACTGATTATTACTCAGGCTTTGATAGATGGTGATTGTTTTGACAACGTATTGTAGACTTATGGGATGATGCAGTCTACTTGTAAAATTGCTTTCACTGGTCCAATCATTCCAGAAAATATACATAGAGCCCCCGAGAAAGCTCTTGCTCTTAAAATAAATCTCTGATAAGTATTCGAAAACAGATAACGTAAGCATTATTGATTCAAAAATGAGAAATGGTCCATTTTGCGGCTTATCAATAGCCGAAGATAAAACGCGTTGCTCTCTCAGTATGCGAGTGGCGCTTTGACAGGTTGGGGGCCAAGGAGGAACGTCGTACCAACCGACCTGATTGGATTTAAATGCCCGTTGCAGTCACGGGCGCGCAGTACGAGCTCGTTTGTACATGATCACATCATGCCGCATTCGTGCGTGGCAGACGAGCTTCTTTCTAAACTACATCTCTGAAAGCGATGGCGCCAGTGCTGATTACAGAGGACTTTTACATGATTCTTGAAGTCGACCAAACTGCCACGGCTGAAGCGATTAACCGATCCTATAGACGGCTTGCACTAAAGCGCCATCCGGATCGGAATGCCGACCGAGATACTACTGCAGCCTTTCAGCTCGTATGTGAATCGTCCGACGCAACGTTGGCTTTCGAATTATTCCATCGCAAAATCATTGATCACATGCTAAAATTCCAATTCTAAAGCTCGGAGAAGCCTACGAGACATTGAAAGACGAAAGCAAACGTCGAGCTTACGACCTCCTCTACCCCTCAATACGACGCCGTCACACGTCATCCAAGACATCATGTCCGCCCCCTGCTTCAGGTCCGCAACCTGAAACACATAGCGAAGCGTCCGAGATCGCCAAACTCGAGAAATCGAAGAAAGATCGTCGAGCACGATGGTGGACTAAGAAGCAGGGCTTCGAATCTTCTATCTTTGAAAAACAGAGGAAAATCCGGCGACTGGAGCAGGAAATCAAGACCTTGGATGATATCACCAAAGCCGAGGCAGAGGTAGAATCCTGGAACAAGAGCTGGAGGGCATGGCTGTTGTCACCTATCTATAAGAAGGAGCACGTCAGCGACGAGGAAAATGAGCGCAAAGAGATACTGAGACAGGAGAGAAGAATTGAAAAGGACTGGAAGGAGAGGCGGTTATATTCGGAAAAAGAAGATTTAAAGAAACAGGAAACCCTGATGAAGAATAGCGAGGCCGAGATCGACAGTGCCGACAGGATTGATGATTGGAAAATAAAGTCGCTTCGGTTCAAAATCAATGCGAGAGAAGCTCGGGAGAGGGAGGCTAGGGAGAAAGTGAGAAGAGAGGAGGCCGAAAAAGCCCGGAAGCGACAACAAGAACAATGGGAGAAGCAGCAACGTGAAGCGGCGGAGGCAGCGGCAAGGGTCCGGAAGCGAGAACAAGAGGAGCGAGAGAAGAGACAACGTGAATTAGAAGAGCAGATGAGAAAATACCAGGCCGAGCTGGACGCAGCCGCACGAATCCGACGAGCAGAACAGGAAAGGGTGTGGTCGCGAGTTTTTGATGAAGGAGAGACCTTCTTTTCAGCAGCAAGTGCCTGCGCCCACGATGGCTGGTTAGTTCCCTGTGGTCTTTTCTATCCCCTTTTTGGCAATTATGGCCTCGAGTGCTCCTCTATGCTCCCGAGACATCGGTCAAATCCTGCTCTTTATGGTAAATACTGACGCCAGTGGTTAAACAGGTGGCCCAAAATACAAGGCCGTAAAGAATGTCCGACGTGTTCCGAAACCTGGACTTATCTCCTGGAATGTCCGGGATGCGAGATGAGAGCATGTCCGAGGTGTCAAGCTGCAATACGTCCGAGGAGGAGAAACCGTAGGTGGTGAGAAAGTTTGCCGAATTACGTTTATGACTGAACGATCATGAAATGTGTTTTCATAACGTCGAAAGGGTTGATCCTAAAGTGTGGAGGCTGTTACATACAATGCGCTACGAGTAATGTCTCATCACTGGAGTTGGATTTAGTAACAAAATGAACACATAAAGTCATCATTAAGTTACAGGAAGTTTCGAGGTAGCGAAACTCTCAAGCTAAAAAGTAAAATCACTTGAAATCATGAATTTCGGATTAGTATAAGTCAGTTTTAGATTGAAGTAGGTAGGTAGGTAAACGTCTAGGGATGAGAAACGGAGTGGTCACCAATCCCTGTCTGGATATGCATCGCCGTATTCGGTGTACTTTTTCGATCGCGCCCTCCTATTATCATCATTCGCTGTTAGCGTGATACTCTGCCACCAGAATTTTCTCCTAAACGCGGAACGTACCCTGATCCCAAATTCGTAGTCAGGGTCCACGGGCTCTGGCGGGCGGGTGCGCTAACAGGTTCTTGCTGCAATACCGCAACTCAGAACCCATCTTGCACTCGCCACTAACAAAATTCACGTCTTTGAATTTGGGAACGATACAAACGATCCATCGCAGCTTGACTACTTTTTGCCCTCTTTATCGTTGATGACGACGTGCATACGCGTTTTCCTTCCCCCGAGTCGCTCCAGGGAAGCACTAGCAACGACGTCTCCCGGATAGGCGGCATTTTGACGTCCATATGCGATGTAATCACTAGGCTGAAGTCTTGGAATCCATAGTAATGACGTCCCTCGATTTAGCCTCCCGATCGAGGAGATAATTTTTAGAAAATGGGGCTGTCCGTTACCTCATTCATAATTGCAGGTTAAGCCCTATATACAGAGCTGTCGAACATCGTACGCCATCCTCCCAGTATCAGGCTGCTCAGACTCCAACGTAATCCTGGCATGAAGACAAGTATAGATATTTATTCCCTATGATGGAAAGTATTTGAGCTTGGTTTCAAGCGATGGAGATATAGAGGGATTTGGAGACATGTTTATGGTCTTCTTCTTTGGTTTGCTGAATATTGGCTTCAAATATCATGAGAAGGTGGAGGTATTCGTTTGACACGACCGTATCAAGAGCATTTTGTTTTGGTGCCTGAAGGAAAAGACTTTGGAAATGAAGACGGTGTTGTCGCATGCCCCTTTGTGACTGCTTTGATGGTGTTTTCTGCGCCACCTCCTATTTTCGTCTGCTTAGCCACCACCTAGGAGCCGCTTAGGCGGCTAGTGCCCTCTAACTTAGCCACCTCCCTAGCGCTCTACAAAACTTGAACAGCGAAAGAGTCCACACGGGGATTGATTAATATTATAAAAATGATGTAACAATCATGAAGTCCCCCTCAATCACGAAACTCGGAACAGCTTAGCACACAGCTGGTTGGTAAAAGATTGACCTCAACAACAGTGAGCTCTGATTTATGCATAATAACGATCACGATCGTCTAAAATTAATTCCAATCCATCCTCTGTTTGTGTTCCGGTTTGACTACGCGAAAGTCCACATGGCTCTATGACAATACCATCAGAATACCCATCGTTCTTCCGTTCCCTTCCCTTCCCCTCTTCCTATCTCGTAATTAGTAGTATCACCGAGTCCTAATAACTCGTGAGAAGACGGCGGCTAGCTCGTGCTGGTAGCTCATGAGGCTTCACCATTGACGTGCCTTGTCTCACGCGAATGGTTCGCTGTGACATATACCTGGGTGTCCGCCACCCCGGTCGACAGAATCGTGTGCAATGATGACTCTCAAAGAACAAACGGATTCCATCGATGCCTAAATCGGTAGGTCCATATCTGTTCTTGTGCTTAGACATGATGACTGGGTCTGACAGAATGCTAAGGAGCTGGTAAGCTTGCGGCTTTCCAAGAGGCGAGAGAAGTCATATAGTTACTCACAATCCGTCCTGATACACTCCTCCCTGAAGATCACATAAGAGCAGATTGCCGTCCGAGTTGTGGAAGGAGAAGTGGCTCAGAGCCTGCATGGCATCGCCCCAAACTCCGGTGGAAAGATTGACCCAACCACTGTTGCTATTGAACTTCTCGTAATTCTCGATCATCGGCTCCACTAGAGCAAATGCGTCTCTCCTTCTCCTCCTATAGACCCAGATCTCGGGCGTGTTGAGAAGGATTGGGTTTCTGAATATACCAGCATCGTGCCAGTCGTCGATTACCATCTGACTGAGGCGGATGATTTCCATTTCCTCTTCAAAATACTGTTCCTCGTAGGCTGACCTTTCTTTGAACTCCTTGGCGACACATCGTTGACCCGCTCGTCTGCCATCCCTGTAATAACCTTCGTAAACATATTTAAAGCTTCCTGAGGCAACAGATGGGTTCGGTCGATGCTGGCGGAAGTGGCATGATTATTCCTCGATTGAGGCATGATGAGAGGTATGATCTTTCCAATTGGTGGTTTCGAATAGAGCTTAATCGGAGACAAAGTGCTGAGGGTGATGTACGTCAAGACCAGCGTACTATAAGATGGCTGACAACAGGTTCATGTATATAGGTTGCTAGATGGCTGGTTTAGAATCATGTACCGAATCTGCATATAGACATGTAGTATTTGTAATCGTCACAATGTGATTGTCTATTGTGAGTACGGTTGTAAATGTAATGGTCCACTTCAGTGGTCAACGCATCAGCTAGTAAGGTATTGGATCTCGGTGGTGGATGAGTTATGGTATGCGGAAGACAATATTGTAGTGAATGGTAGTCTCAATGGAAATCCTGAGCATCCTAGCCAATTGATAACAGGTAGTGTAGGTGGGTAGAGCTGGAACGATCCGCAGCAAGCTTCCGTATACTTGATTTTGGTTTTTGATATTGCCATGGAGAGTTGACACGCGCACATACAATGTAAAATGTTTGCTGTGTGCGGATTCGTTAGAAGGAAATGAGCAGGTTAGAAGACATGAGGGGAAGTCACGATATTTATGGTAATGAGTGTAGGGTTACCAAAACTCCCTTGATTCAAGAAAGACGATACTTCCCTGGGCTGCGTCACACCCGGCATGTCAAACACAAGGCTCCCTCATCAACTGGCCTATTGTTTAGAAGTAATGGGTGACACTAAAAGAAATCAATTGAGGGTTAGATAGTTTGGGGACGTCATAGGCACATGTCTAAACATATCGAGTATCACCTTCACACTGGATTCTTCAATGTACCCTACTACCTACATTAATATCTCAACTAGCATCCCTTTTCTTTCTTCGGCTACTCTAGACCTAGCTAGGTGTAACGCCTCTCTTAGTTCTGCCACAGTCCGCACCCGTGAACCTTTCATCCATGCCCCCGACTCTCCACGGATGTTGTTCCAGTCAGTCTCTGATCCAGCCGCAGCCTCTGCCAAGGCCGCGTAATTAGGTGTCGGCCGAAACGAGATGTTGATCTCGTCATCGGAGGCGGTAGCATTCAGACCATCGGGATAAACAAGCTGAGTAGAGTTTCGAGGGGCCTTCCAGCCTAATTGTAGAAAGGCAGAGTTAGTTTGTTGAAAAGGGAGGTATAAAACCTTAGTTTGGTACGGCATTATCACAGCCCTTTCCTCTGCGAACAAGAAATTTCGAAGCATAAAAGGGATGGATAATATGGCCAAGACAGGGTGTACTTGCCTCCATTATTCAAGACAACCGTCAAAACTGGAATCTTATATCTGCTAGCAACCCATAATGCACTGGACGGTGCAGCACACATAAAGCTTCCGTCGCCGACGACCTGACAGACTAGGTTGGGCTTACTAATACCCTGCTCCGTGTCTGCCAGGGCCATCTTCACGCCCAATACTGCACCGTTACTCCACCCGATACC
Source organism: Xylaria venustula (assembly GCA_022578775.1). Classification (NCBI taxonomy): domain Eukaryota; kingdom Fungi; phylum Ascomycota; class Sordariomycetes; order Xylariales; family Xylariaceae; genus Xylaria; species Xylaria venustula. The sequence continues at coordinate 82,136 of MU389424.1, forward strand.
CGTTCCGCCACAGTTAATCCAACTGCCTGGGCGGTCTGGCTGCAGCTGATCATAGAGTGTCTGCGCTGAAGTTACAGCTTCGATTACAAATGTTGTCGAATCTGGAAGCGAAGTTTTCAGAAGGTTACCGATATTGTGTGCGTCAAGTTGGTCACCGTCATTTAGATTAAGTTGCGAGGCAATGTCAGCTAAACGATTCTTGTGTGTGACTGCACGCGTCGTTTTGCGAACCTCAAATTTCGTGTCTTGGAGCGCACTAGTGAGTTGATTGTTCCTCTTGATATGATCAAGTAGCTGGGTAAGGGCTGTGTAGCAGTCCGCTTTCCAGCGCCCATGAGCTGGGAAAAAGGACACCGGGATTTGTTGTTTGAGAGGGTCAACGTCTACGTGATATATCTTTGCATTCTTGGGCGGAGCGTTACGGGACGGAATCCATGGAACGTCGCAATCGAGAAGAAGAATTACGTCCGCATCTTTTGTGCAGTCGTGCGTACTGAAACGTGAACCCTCAGACGCTATGTGCGTAAAGGGGAAACACACATCACTCCCTCCTGTATCATGTACGCGTATCCCAGGGATAAGATTCGCTAGGTTAACGAGCAATTCTGGGGTTCGCCGGTCTCGTCCGGAATATCCTGTGATAATAAGCGGGCTTTCCGCCTGGACTAGTGCCGTGGAAATATCGCGAACAGCATTTAGGGGGAGCGCACTTGGTCCAATGGGTATCCATTGATCCTGTTGTAGCGAATACTGCCCAATCTCTTGAGCAAGTACCTCTCGTGCGCTAGTTATATAAACAGGCCCCTTGGGCGCAGAGTTTGCAAACTGCAAAGCGCGTCCAATGGTCTGCTTGACGTTGAGTCCTGTACGAACTTCACCCGTGTACCTGCAGTATTGTCGCACAATAGCTGCCTGGTCATGAGGGTCCTGCAACCAATGCATGTACTCTGTACGAGACCCAAGAAGTTCTCCAGATTCTGTATATGGGCACAGACCGGCAAATATGAAAATTGGAACACGGCCGACGCTTGCGTTATGGATACCTTGCCCGAGAGCTTGAGTACCAACATCAACATGCACGAGGACGGCTTGGGGTCGCCCCGTCACTCGAGCGTACCCATCAGCCATAGAGATGGCAATGACTTCGGAAGGGCAAGTGATCATTCTGGGCCAACGGTCGGGGCGCTGCCTCTTGCCTTTTACAATGGCCTCAATTATAGATGGATGATCAGACCCAACATTTACAAAGCAAGTCCTTATTCCAGCCTTCGAATGGGTGAGTGGTAGAATACCTCTCGGATGACTAACAAGACGAGACGTACCTCCCAAAGTCCCTCAAAAAGGGCAAATGCAGTTGTATACCTACTGTACTGGTTAACTCTATGGTCTTTAATATCGACATGAGAAAACGATATAAACTCGCCCGCGAAAAGGATCTTGTGAATCTGTCATGATGGGGCGCTGGGAGTATTGAAAGTAGTGGTGATTGGCTCTCGAGGTGTAGGGGGTTCTATTTGAGGGGGTTCTAGGCGGTCGGCTCAAGGGAGCCGATGTGAAGAGCTTGTGTGAATTATTGGTGTAACCTCTCCGAAGAACCCGAGCAGTAATTGGCAAGAGATTTACACGGGGGAAGAGAGGCCCGTGAAGAGTCATCTTAATTGTTTGATCTATAATTGGCATTCTAGTAGTTGGCCGTGGTGAGGGTGCGGGAGAAAGAGGAATATCCTCCAATTTAGACTGTTGGTTCCATCTGCGACCGAAGACCCCGAAATACGATTATAGTTGATGTGCGATTAAACATGTCAGACCGCGAATGTAACCTTGTCTTTCCGCTTCTTATCTGGGGTCTTAATCCCCTGAAAGACATAAAGAACTTATGCTCACGGAAATAAGTCCTCAAATGCTATTGTTTCCGTAGGTAATTGGACACTGGTATAGTGTATAATTGAATTTCTGGTATCATTTGAACGATGAAAATGCGTTCTAACCTAGAATCTCATTTGAACATAACTCTTGTTTCAGTTCCACATCGCAATCTTCTGGCAAAATGACCTAGGCTGGCTGACGAAGAGAAGGGAAGAGAAATTTGACATCGCTCCTCATGTCTCAAAGCTAGATAAGTTACTGAATCGATTTGCTTCCTCACTTTATCTCTTCGACTGTTCATTGTGGCTGCCACCGTGAAGAGGGATTGTCTCAAATCCATCCTTGTCCACGCCGCTTTCTTCTTTGCGGGCAGGTGGATCGTCGTGGCTTGATACTAGCTTTTCATCTTTCCAGAAGTTGCGGCGATTGATAAGCACAAACATGTCGTCTTCTTTCTCCTTGGAGCTGCTGTCGCTTGTGGCAACAGATCGGTGCTCTTGGCGCTGGTTGTTCGACATGGTGATTGTGCTTTAAGATTGTAACGTAATGGACTCAGTGGCTTTGATTTGCTATGTCAAGCGTGTTAGAAATCGTAACTCTTTGTGATATGTGAGGTGGGAACAAACCTAGAGGTTGAAGTGCTGAACAAGATCAGAAGAAGTTGGAAGGAATGCGCGAAAGTTTGGTTTGTGGTGCTCTGCGGAATAACGCTTTTGGTCGTGAGGCTGTGTAGAATAGATCGAGAACTGCGCACATAAGTAGTGGATCAAAAAGATTGTTGTTTGCACGCTCGTCTCAGAAAAACAACTCCCACTTCTTCATTGCACTGCTATTGGAAGTTCCACGACTCACGTGGAAGTTCAGGGATGACACGCTTTCGATCCAAGTTGTTAAGGTGACACGGGGTTTTATATCGTCGACGCGGCGACCAGAAAAGCAACACTGATTGTGCAACATGGATGAGTCAATCAGAAAGCTCAAATCCAGTGAATAGCAGAATATCGTCGTTGAAGCTTACCTACTCTATTTGATTCTAGCAAAACCAGAAATACTGGAAACATGCTACTTGGACCACACCTCCATAACAAGAACGTATCACACTGTGGCCAAGGATTGATCGTAGAGGAAGGTAGGAAGAGAGTCCCTTGCTGCACCAGGGCATCAAACAAGACCAATAGCTGAAATTGGTTGTGTTTGGCAAACATAAAATCGCTGCCTCTAACGCCACAGCACCTGACTCTCTTCTGGCTCCTAGAATAGAGATAGTTGCATGTTGATATGTGCATCACGCGTTGCATCCCAGCGAGTCAGCTACACACCTGCACTATTAAACCTCAAATACGTCCCAGTCATAATCGCTTAGATCCTTTCCTTTCATTCGCCAAGGTTTCCTCTCTTCAATCAACTTCAAGCATAATTTTGGAGCCACTAGCGCTACACAGTTTTCCCCAGACACGAAGCATCTAGTGTACTCCATGAGAGAGTTTCCCAAAATCCCGGTTTAATTCTGCGCAACAACTCTAATACAGACAACAGTGATATGCGGTCAGATAGGTGCACGAATACTTGTTAGCTGGCGCCTGCAACACTACCTTAACTTAAGGAGTTCATCTGTAGGCTTCTTCTACATTACACTACCCGATTGCAGCTACGAATCAGTCTTGGATTGAACCTATCATTCAACACGGCACGCTAAGATCTCAGATATTCAACTCCACACTTCCTGATCAGGCAACATTCCGAAATAGTATTAGCCCAACAATCACCAACGTTCGTGTGTAAGATGAGGTTTGTGAGCCCCAGCGTCCTAGAATATGCAAAAGTGATATAACATTTATCCTTCATTTGTCTTAAATTGGGATTCTGAGCTAGGTATCTGGTCACCAATGTGGCTTACTGGGGCAGCTTAACCCATGCAGAGTATGTGCAGCCTATCTTGTAGGTATGTGGAGGTATCTAGACGGTCTGAATGACGGAGTCAAAATAAATACCAACGCCAAGAAACAAAGACTTATGTAAGGTGCGAATTCTGTTCATTCGCCATGTCTGGGGTATAAATCTAAGCAGACTCAAAACAGGCGTATTCTCATCTCTTGGTATGTTAAATGTGTTCTTTTCCGGCAGATGAGGGAGACTTATGGCGGTCTCAAGCTCGGTAACAGCGAAACCATCGCTTGCAATCAAATCGGACAACACCACCATTCTCACCACTGGTGAGTATTCAAAGTTACTAATCATACACGCTACTCTGGACTCACAATACCTTCAAGGGCCAGTAGGAACATCGGCCTGGAAATACAAAGCTTTCCAGCCCAGACATCTCCTGGCAAGTTGGTCAGGCTGAGAATAAAGTGGTAACGCATCGAGTTCTCAAGAACAGCGTTCTTTTTGTTTATTGAGTTACACATGTGATAATCACTCAAAGATTGGGAAATTATCATATTGAGCTTCACTGCATCGTATTGAACCTGTCACCTCGCAATCTTCAATTACTACCTGGGCTCATGCACGGTTGTTGTACATTCAAGTAAGCTATGTAGTGTTCTATGCGCGCTACGAAGCGGCGCCGTCTCCTACGGCTTCCGAGAGCTAGTTAAAGATGTAGGTACCTGAATTGCTCGTATTAACTCGTCAAAAATTTAGCTTTGAGACTCGTCTAATACCGCTTTTCAAGGCGCACATCGGCCGGCGAATCGGGGGTACAGGCAGCAATCCCGAACAGTGTGTTGGTTACACAACCAAGCCAAGAACCGCTCGAGTCCAAGTCCCCAGCCGCCGTGGGGGGAGCTTCCGTATCTATGATGAATTAGTATCTGAATGCCACGGTAAAGTTTGCTTGCGAACTTACTTCCGCTGGTCTGTGTACCAGTAGTATGTGGCGGGGTCGAGGCCTTCGCGTTCAAATGCGGCCATTAACGCGTCATAGTCATCCAATCTCATAGAGCCTCCAACAATTTCACCAACACCAGGCATCAGACAGTCCACACTTTCTGTGACTCGTGGATCATCGCGGTCCTTTTGCATGTAGAATGCCTTGATCCCGGCGGGGAAGTGAGTTAGGAAGATAGGTCGCTTGATTTCGTCTGTCATTCTACGCTCAGCGGCTTCGGCGATATCGTCACCAAACGCGTGAGGCTGTCCTTCTTCGTTTTCAATTCCATGTTCCTGTAGCCACTTAATAGCGTCGGCATACTGCATACGCATGAAAGGTCTCTCGGGTAGTTTGAAATCCGGGTTAAGGGTCTTGATGTAGCCGGCAGTGACAGGATCAGCCAGGACGATCTCCAAAACACGGCACATCATGTGTTCTATGTTGGCCAGCAGGTCATCGAAAGTGATGAAGTCCAGTTCGGCTTCAACATGGGTAAACTCGGACAAGTGCCGTCTTGTCAAAGATTTCTCAGCGCGGAAAGATTTCTCAATGCAGTAGACATCACCCATGGACGGTAAGCACGTCTCTAGGTAGAGTTGAGATGACTGGGTAAGATAAGCTTCGGCGCCATAGTAGCCGAGCTGGAAGAGGGTGGCACCACCTTCTACCTGGGTCTGGACAAGTGCCGGAGGACTGACTTTCCGGATCTTCAACTCTCTGAACGCCTGGGAAAATGCATACTCGACGGCATCCCGAACAAGCATTATCGATGAAGCACCCTCGCCCCGAAGGGTGAGGTGGCGCAGGTTGAGAAGGGTGGAGCGGTCCGTGTCAGCGGTGACTCTGTTGGTGATGGCTTCTTCGCCGCCGGCAGCGCGCCAATGGTTGGGGATCTTGTAGAAGTCGGCGTGTAGCTCGCGGTTGAGAGGTGCCCTCGCGCCGGCGGGCACCTGTCGCATCTCGCCGTAGATCTCCATGGACGTCTCGCGGGTCAGAGTCAGGGCCTCGTACGTCTTGGCGAGCTTGCCGGAGATGACGACCTGCATGAAACCGTAGCCATCCCGCAGTGTGACGAACAACACGTCCTTCTGTTTGCGCTCACGGTGGACGCGACCAAAGACGCGCACACGGGTGCCCTTGCTTTCGGGGTCATCGAGGCTACGCAGCTTGATATGGTCACCGACATCGTCCAGCTTGATCTTGATAGGCGGCGGCAGGCTGGCGTCATCCTCGAGCACGATCTCCTTCGCCTTGAGCAGCACGGCGTTGCGCTCCTCCTCTTCCTGGCGGCGCTTGGTGGCGAGTTCCTGCTCGCGCGCAGCCTTCTTCTTCTGCTGCTCGAAATAGTTGACGGCCTTCTTCAGCGCCGACTTTGCCGCCGGCTTCCACACCTTGCCATCGACGGCGTCGGCATCCCCCTCCGTGGCCGCGGATCGCACGAGATACTGGGCTTCCGCGGGTCGCTGCAGATAGGCGAATTGGAGGGTCTTGAAGGGCGAGGTTTCAGAGCCCGATTGGCTGGACTCGTCTCTGCCGGTCTCTTCGTCAATGTAGATGGTCGCCATTGCAGCGCCGGTAGCGAGTCGGGCGGGCGTCACTGCGAAAAGTGTGGATTGTAGATGAGGTGGTCTTTTCCGCAGTGCTATACTTGAGAAAAAAGGAGATAAGGTGTCACGAATAGGAATTGGGTGAGTCACGGCGCATGAGTCGAAACCCCCGCAATCGCATCGCATTGAGCAGCAGCTCGGTTGGTGGGCTGGAGGGGTTGGTTGTTGCTATCTAATCAGTAAGCCTACATTTCTTATCTAATGCCTGATCTAATCTACCTAGGTACCTGTGTAATCTGTATTACAGGGTAAGGGTTGCAGTAGATACCTACCTGGCGCGCCTGGGTACTTATTCAGGTACTCCCGCCTACTTAGATCTATCTGCGGATGGGGGCATAGCCGCTTGTAAAGCCACTATTTTACAGAGAGGGAAGGGACCCTGACCCACCCCATCGGAAATTAATTCAGGTACGGTGTCGCGAGCCGCACCTCAACCTCAAAACAATGAGATGTCAATCCCCGACATCGCAGCAAACAATAGCCTCACATTCGATAAGCTACAGTAGGCATTTGTTGAAGCTGTAATTCCGTTTATTCGCAGCAAAGTTATATCCATCCCCTCGACATGTGGATGATAGGCAGATGGGCATCCATATCCTGAAGCACGTCCTAGTTGTCATGACTTCTATACTTTTTCCCCTGAGGTTTAAATGAAATGAGTTCCATTCCTTATTATAGGTATTCCTTCTTCCACTGAGCGTACATAAACAGAGAGTTTCGACTTTACCATATATATGTAGGTAATATATATGAAACAGAACGGCATAAAGACATATCCTGGTTATCGTGACCCTCTCCGACCCTGGTAAATCTCAGTCGGTCTAGTTGTCATGGTAGGCAAAGAGCGAAACAATCGAAACAACCAACCAAAACCCGATTCACCGCCAGCAGGTTTATCCTCGGTGTTTCACTTGCTTCACTTCCTCAGCTGGCATAGATAATCGACTAGATAATTGGTCCCGGACGAGATGACCGAGTCCTCATGCCCAGCCAGTTATGCCGCTAGCTGGCCCAAACCGCAGATCGCTGGCCGATCATCAGTCTCTAAGCTTCCACATCAGGAAGGCCGCACCATCGTGATCAGCGCGTTTCTCGTCCCGCAAGAGCAGTTTTACGGGCGACCGACAGCATTACACGCATTGCAGACTAAACGGGCGGGCACAGGCGCTTGACAGGCTCGACAGGTCCGGCCTTGTTGGACATTGGCCAATCACTCACGCGCCTCGTGCCCTGTGATCAACACTGACAGATGTCTATCTGGCTCAGCTTAATCCATACTATCTCGTTGACATTCTGTTCGGACCTCGGTTTGGCAGGTGAGTAGATGGGCATCCGACGCGCCCCTGGATTGCATACGATAGAGCCCCGAGTGGACTCTGAACAGTGACCGTCATACGAGTACAAATATCGCAATCGTCGCACAATGTCGTGCCCTATGTCCTCTGTCTCTTTATCCCGTGCATCATTAGCTTGTTTGCTCGTTTCGCCTCTGGAGCTATATACATTAACCACTCTCCTATCTTTTGCGCAAAACACGCAAAAACAGGAGCACTCTTTGAAAGCACCATGGCCTCGAAAATGATCCCAGTGGCCGTTGCGGCTGCTGCGCTCCCTCTCACCAGTGCCTTCACCATTCCCTCTATTTTTTCTCGCGCGGATTCGTGCTCGAGCTCCCTCCAGAGTTGCTCCTCAGACGCTGACTCGTCTTCCGCCGACTCTTGCTGTGTCGCCACACCTGGCGGTCTATTCCTCCAGCCACAATTCTGGGACACAGACCCCGTCACAGGACCCGATGACTCATGGACAATCCACGGGCTGTGGCCGGATAACTGTGACGGCACCTACGATGAGAACTGCGACTCGTCCCGCGCCTACAAAAACATAACCGACATCCTCCAGGACGCCGGCAAGTCAGACCTCGTCTCCTACATGCAGGACTACTGGCAGAGCAACGACGAGTCCACCGAGGACTTCTGGGAGCACGAATGGTCGACCCATGGCACATGCGTCAGCACCCTCGACCCTGAGTGCTACTCAGACTACACGCCAGGCCAGGAGGCCGCAGACTTCTTCCAGACGGCCGTGGACTTGTTCAAGACCCTCGATACCTATGGTGCACTGAAGTCCGCTGGTATCACGCCTTCGAGCTCCAAGACCTACACCTCGTCCGACATCCTCGACGCCCTCGAGCAGGTGACAGGAAAGCCTGCCGTCATCTCCTGCAGCGACAGTGAGCTGTACCAGGTCTACTATGGATTCTACGCCAACGGACCTCTGCAGAATGGAGACTTCGCCCCTGCCGATATTGGTAAGAGTTTTGCAATATTATTGAACCGTGTCATATATACTAACGATTGAACCTCGTGTAGTTGGCCAAACATCCAACTGTCCTGATGACGGCGTCAAGTACCTGCCTAAGAGCTAAATTATAGTAGGTATATATCCAATCAGCACAAGCAGGAGAACTCGCTGGAAATGTGATGCTCTTTGTTCAGAACAAGCGTCGGGAGCTCCTCTTATATCTAGATTTAGTCTATAGGCTATTAGCTCAACAGGACGACTCTTCCTCGGCTGCTAGTCTTCGAACAGTGGACCTAACACAACTTGAAAGGTACCTAGTTTTGATCATATACTAAATGACTATGGATGCGCCTATGACAATCAATACAAGGTCGTTGGTAGATGTGCGTTAATTGATAAAGGGGGAAGAGTTTTACAAAAGCTCGACAACTGCGGAAAGTAGGATCAAATGCTGTGTAACCATTGCCTCAGCGAGGAGAGATGTACTTCGTATAATCAAGGTTCGCAATGCCACGTCTCTCCCGAGTGAGCTGTTATATTTAGTCGCCGGTCTATAATACCCGGGCCACGTTGGCAATCTCCCATATAGTGCCGCCCCCAAATCGGAAGACCTGCGACCCGATAGAAAGGGCGCGAAAGCAACGCAGGCTGGGCAGGTGGTACCTAGGCTGTGAAATGTCGGCTTCTGAAGTAATGGAAGGCAAGAGCAGCAGAGATGATCAAATAGCTACCTGTGCACAGAATTGACGGGCCGTACTTGCCTTGGCCAATCGTAATAGCCACCTCCTGATGCCACCGTCAAGTTCTGTGTAACTGCGGGAAGGTGCGAAGCAGGGCAGTGCATGGATGATGTACGACCTTGCGGTAGCTGTTGTCTGGGTACCTCCTCAGCTCCTATACTTTTCTACAACATCAAATCGACTACTCGTGTTACAACAGTCATCAATCATGTCCCCTGGTGGCGTGCCCTTTGCGTCTTACTGGCGTGATGTACAACATCTCACTACCTAGGTGGACAGCCATCATGGACTTGGAAGTTAATATTGCCTGGCCTGACATAATCATGGCTGAGTGAGACTGGCTTATTTTCGGATGCTCTCCGCTTCTCTCTTTTTCTCTCTACCTCTCCCACTCACAATGTTGACCAAAAGTGTGGCTCTCTTTACTTATCACCTATCATGCTCAATTAAACAAGGACAGAGATTCGAACGACTGCAACATGAGCATTGCCAGTATATTCAGGCGGCCTTTTGGGAAGTCTACTGGGTGGAAAAAGGCGGCCAAGGTTAATTGCACAATCCTGATCATTGTTTCGCTGATTTTGGTAGGCTTGTCAATTGCAGTCATCGCAAACAACAACTTCAATGTCATTTTCATTCTGGGTGCTGACTGTGATGGGAACCTTGTCTCTGCAGTCAATATAGCTCTGCACTTGTTGATCAATATCGTCTCAACGCTTGTGGTATGTCCCCAGTCCTTCTATCCCCTCCTACCAACCAACGAGCAAGTTAGTCGCTCGTGTAACAATGATGGGCTAATCACTGTGTTCTCCTCTTACTAGTAAGTTAGTTTATCACGTTTCATATTTCTCATAAGTGACATTGTCTAAGAAGATCAATCGACATCGAAGATCCGTCTAGCATACACTAACCACAAAGTAACAGGCTTGCTTCTAGCAACTTCTTCATGCAGGTTTTGAATGCGCCTTCAAGGGAAGAGATAAATATAGTACACTCTAAAGGCTCATGGGTGGGAATTGGCGTGCCTAGCGTTCGAAACATTTTCCTCGTCACCAAATTCAAGGCATGGTGCTGGGTAGCCTTGCTCATCAGCTCGATCCCGATTCACGTCCTTTTCAACTCTACGATTTTTGAAACAGATTATGGGAATTCTAATTTCACTCTAACTATTGCTACAGAAGAATTCACTCACGGCGGTCATTATTCCCCCCCAGGCGCTAGCTTAATGGTTGGTGGCCAAGAATTTTCTTATTCATATCTTGATGTTCCATCGCTACCGAGCAGGTCTGAATTCGCCTTTGGCTTTGGGTCAAAGGTCGACAACAATGAATATAACTCTACGACTTTACAGAGTATAGTCAAGGCAGCTGAAAGTTCTCGCTCCTGGACGAAGCTAGGGTCAAAAGAATGCTGGGAAAGCTATGTCAACTGCGGCAATATACAAAAATACTCTGACCTTGTCATTGTGGTGGACAAACCGGGTGGTTGGGTTCGACGCGATATGTGGCAGCTGTCGACAAACCAAAGACGTTTCTGGGATCGATATATACCCGCAGACGAATCCAACAACCTTTTTTTCAATGCTTTTTGTAGCAGTTGGTATGCAGGGGTTGGAGTGTGCGGAAACAGCTGTCAATCCGCGTTTGGCTACAATATCACAGAAAGATCTCTCAGCAATATAACGCGAGTTCAGCATAATGGGCGATATTACTTTACCAATATCGATATATCAATACCTTACGATTCCGAATTTCCACAGGATGGCCGGTATTCATTCCTTATACCCGATCTCATCTCGGCAACTAATGGCACTGCCCCTTCGTCACTTGGGGACTGGAATATCTCAGACACTCTTAGTGAGGAACTGGACGGCCAAAACCAGAGAATACAGGGCTGGCAACCCGATGCTTTTCAATTATCAATGAAATATTGCCTTGCTGAGACTCCCCAGAAAATTTGCCGTAAGAGTCACTCGGGCTCATGCTTCACCCATTGGTCCAAAAAGAGATGTATAACCACAAAGACGTGGTAGAAACTCATGAATATTCAAACCCGTCTGTACACTAATACTGACACAACCTTAGATGTCGCTTTAGTACCCACGCTACTGCTTTATATGACTACAGCCATAGTGGCGAAAACACTCATCGCCCTACTCGTTACCATAACTCTCAGTCGTGCGGGTCAACCACCACTAGTTACCCTAGGCGATGCTGTTACCTCATTTATCGAAGAATCAGACCTATTAACAGCTGGTTTTTGTACATTTAGCCACGACGATATGAAGTTGGCTGTAGGGTCAAAGAACATATTAGTACCGGGGCCACGCAGTTGGCAGACAAGACAGAAACGCCGCTTTGCCTCTATCCCCCGACAGGTGTGGCTATCAAGCTATCTACTATTCATCGCTAGCATTTCGATAGCGATCTACTTCTACGCAACACACTATGATAGTGATCAGTAGGCTTTTGTTTTATGTCGACCCTTTCTAAGAGATCTACTGACGCTCCTCAAAGTACCACCTTTTTGCCGAGTTGGGGGAATCTGGAAATCTCTATTGGTATTTCGCTTACATTTACACAAGCAATTCTTTTGGTGAACAGCCCGCAGCTGTTGCTTTCGGTTTTTTATTTAGCGGTAAGAGATACCACCCGTTAAGGACTCGTATATAGTCCAGGATTTCTCGAGCTCGTAATTGATCATAAGACGGAATCACTGCTTACGTGAAAACTTGTCAGTTCAATAATCTGTTTACTCGAATCCAAATAGCAAAAGAGTGGGGTGTGTTGAGCTGTCACACTTGAGTGGATCCGGGAGCGGGACAACGTAGTCCCGTACGCTCCGCTATAAAAAGAGAACATCTCACACATGTATTATAGGTTACAATTTAGACCAATAGAGCTTCATATTCTATCTGCAGTTGATCCCATATGCGCGCAGGTGGGCTTTGCCCCACCTGAACGCGAGATGAGCACTAAATACCGACCATTACGAGTAACCGAACCTCAGGTGAGGTCAAGCCTTAATGGCGCGAACTCATAATGAAACACACCTGATGATTGATAATGATTGATATAGGGCGAACAGTTCGTAACTTATCGGCTCTAATTGCCGTATAAATACAGCCTACCCCTCCTGACCATCAGTGTTGCTCTACATTGGCTGCTGTCTAATACAATATACGTCTTAGTATCGATTGGAGGTATTATCTTAATTTATTTGAGTGGCGTCCGCAGAACCATCACTCTTCTAACTCGAACCAGAGTACTTTAATTTTGAGGACCAACTGGAAATAGACGACCGAAGTTTGCCGCCGCATGCAGATGTCTCTATTCAATATTCGTTGGTTACTCTTCTTACGTTGATAGTAACGTCTTCAATTTTGATCTGCGGGCCAATTCTTTTGAGCCTTAAGCGTCTCCCTCAAAACAGCCTCAATCCTGGTAGCAACTCCTTGGCTCTATCCGCTGCATGCCACGCATCGAAAGTCTCATACAATCCGAAGGCCAAAACAGAACACGTCAAAGATTTCGTCCTCCCTCCAATACCCCTGTCGTCATCATCACTTTCGGACAGTATACGTGCATCCTATCAAAACGAAATAGAAAACACCTATATTGCAACGGAGGCTGGGTTGCGGACTCGGACGAAATTGGAAGCTTTGGAAACGAGTCTCCCGGACGGATATTGCCCGTCCGAGCAGACAGTAAACGACAACGGGATTGAGCCGAGAGAAAGGTCATTGAGAGAGCTCGCACAGAGGAAGATTCGATGGGGCGTGATCAAGATGCCGTCAGAGTGGTACATAGAGTACGCTGGTGACGGCCCAGTAGAGCATCTGGGCTTTGGCGCTGAGGAAGATGAGGTTTCTTCCCCGGTTCTAGGCAATTTCTACGCCTAGGGATCTGCTAGAGCTGAACCTGCTGGGATAATGGGATGTTTTTTTTTTTCGCTACTTTTCAACTGACATAGAGCTAGAGGGGGGTTTTCGCGCGCGCCGTTGAGTTTTGGGTGGGGATCTGCCGTTAGGGTGTGCTATTCAAGCTAATATTCTAATCTCAATTCATGAGGACACCTCAGCGTTAGAGTTGATATTCGTCGACCCTGGGCCACACCTGTGCACTGCGCGCCGCTCGGCCACGAGCAGTCCCTTGGCCCACCAGGCTTTGCGCATTGGATACTGACATCGGCACTAAGCCAAGTAGCGAGCGGTCCAGGAGACGACGGGAAGCGATTTACTGGCCGAAGCATCTGAACCGATTACCGCACTCTCGCCGTGCTAGTGTTATATCCGCTAGGTTCAACCCATGTCTTTACAATATCAAGCTTTCTCAAAAATTTGAAATGTACGTAAGTTGGTGATCTAGGTCTAATGCAACATATATCTCTTCTACTCTCTTGTGTTACATCCTTATCATACTCACTGATTTCGTCTAATAAGAGGGATGAAATTCCGTGGCGTCTTCACAATGGAGTAGTGCTGTCCGCACCGCGAGGGGTGCATATGAAGCCGTGATACCCGAACGAACTGTCATTCGCGTCCAGAACCTCGAACGCGATATCCCAGTTCGTCCCTTCGGCGTTTAGGAGCGGTTTCATGAAGTGCGGTTGGCGGTATGTGATGTATATGAACCTGCCCGTGGGTTTGAGCACACGGGTTAACTGAGCATTCAGCTCACGTCAGCCACGCCCAAATACTATAAATACCAATTCACACGAATGTGACTAGAATAGATGGTCTCACCTCTCTCATATAGCGGCTCGTGTTATCCACTACGTCGGGAGGAGGCGTCCACGGACTCCCGTGGATCATGGCATCGAGCGTCCCCTTGTCGAAGGCGACGTCGATGGACTGCGAGGGTATTGCGTCCATTTGCCGGATGTCTACCTGTTGCCATTCGATGCCTTTGATACCGGCGTGGCGTCGCGTCATACGTTCAACGACGACGGAGGAGAAGTCGACGCATAATTGATTGTGGTAGCCTCGTTTGGCTAAGTCCTCGGGTACCGTCTATTAGCACGACAACAATGGCTATCAGCACTATTCCACAAATTTAATGCAAGTTATGTGAAAATAGATCAATTAAAGACCTAGCTTACTGATGCACGGCTATGTACAGTGGCTGACTTATACTTCTAATCAAACAATACGGGATGTGCACTTACACTATCCCCCGACCCCAGATGCAGGATGCGCGGGTTCGACTCGGCAGAGTGGGTGTGGAAGAGGGAGCGCTTGAAGAACTCTTCGATGTCGGCGTATGAGCGGAACCATTCGTGGAGCTGCTCGCCGGATTCGGTCTCGGCGTACCGAGTGTCCCAATATTCCGATTTCGCTAGCTCTGCGAGCTTCTCGTCTGAGCTCATTTGTGATGCAAACAGACGAAAATAAAAATAAAATAATGAGAATAAATCGGAAATCAGATGTAGATAATCTGTAGATGCTGAGTTGGTTACCTTGGGCTTCCATACCACACGAGCCACGTTAGTGAGTGGAGTTGGCTAAGTGTTAATCTGATTTTCAGAAAATATTAGGAGACGACTATGTTTATCGATAATGCCGCGACCCTGAATGCGGTCTTTGTTAGATACATTCCATACGTATTTGTTGTCACCCAGATCAATTTTTATCTATTGGACAACAACACATTATGTGTGTAAGTTTACTTTTGCGAACATGTAAAGTTACATGACATGGGGAGGCATTGCAAGATACTTACGGCGGCCCGTAGCTGTCGAGGCTGTGTAACTGTACCAGAACCGTTACCTTCGACACTTGGATTGCCGTATAAGGAGCGCAACTTCATGTTGAATGCGACCATCTTAATGATCACTTGACGCAATATGATTAATTAAAATAAGATTTTCATCACGTATCTAGCAATCTTTATTTTAGTAGAGCTTCTGCCAGAGTAGGATATTGATGCTGGCGAGCTGGATAAAGGTCAGTGTAAAGGTGTCGTCGTCAGCTAAGCCATGATCTGCTGACGTCACATCTTAATCAGTAGATTTAAAACTTACCCACTGTAACCCTTTAGTGGTTAGTGGTTTCATAAGAGCTCACAAATATCTCATGCTGGATTGGGAAACCCCCACAAGACCCACTCCGTACGTGTTTGACAAACGCTGACATATTTACTGTCTACTTAAGTGCTTAGATAGGTTAGCGGATAGCGCTGCACAGCCCTGTGCTCCAGAATGCAGGGCGTCTAGCCTTACAGTATACGGCTGCCTGGCCCCAATTTATACCGCCCAAACAGCCGACACAGTGATGAATGTGACACTGCCGGCGCGCGAGTCTGCCAGCCTGGGGTGGCTGTGTAGGGGTGATTTGCAAGTGCTGAGCCAACCAAATGCGCTGAAGATCCGAAGATCAGTTGTTTCGATACGAGGTGGCCACACCTACACCTACATGTATGTACATACGGTGCTCTGCATCACAGTAGCGAAACGTGTGTACCATCAGCCCATTCATCTTTTGGGGGTCTCGTTTTGGCATACTGTTCCTACATATTATTATTACACCAACGAAACTAAACTGAAAACCCATTCTTGAACGCTCACTCATCCTCTTTCTAGCTGCCCTTTTGGTTTCCGTCAATTCCGGATCTCCTCGCATTTCCATCTTGCTCATTTCTCTCATATTCCTCGCCTTTTCCTGCTGCATTCGTTCGCAAGACTCTCGTTGCTCCTTTATAGTTGTCGTCCTACTCAACCTACCTACTTTGGCTGGCCAAATCCGAAAATCACTAACGTCATCAGAAGAGCTTCGTCTAGAAAAGGAAACGGGAAAAAGAAATTAAGACACATTCCAATCGCTCCGACTCAAGACAACAATCAACAATCAATCACGATGCAGTTCCAAATCGCTGCCCTCTCGCTATTCGCCGCCGCCGTCGCAGCGCAGAATTCGACGTCTCTCCCCGACCTCGTCTCGCAGCTCCCAGAATGCGCTATCCCCTGCTTCGAGTCGGGCGCGCAGGCAGCGAACTGCTCGACGACGGACTTTGCGTGCCTCTGCGGTGACGGCAAGAGTGCCTTCATCTCGAGCGCCGGCACATGTGTGGTCGCCAAGTGTGGTGACCAGACGAGCAGTATGTCTAATCAATCCCATGTCCCATCATGAACGTCGTCAATATGTGACAAACTGACTGACCTAAATCTGTAGACGCCATTTCCCTCGCCAACCAGATCTGCACCGATGTCTCGGAGAACCCCGCCGCATCCGACGTAGCATCCGCCTCGGCCATCGTCACATCCGCCCTCGCGGCCGCCTCTGCTACATCTACCCCTGACGCCGCTGCCGACATTCGGCCAGCCATGGGTCTGACTTTCATGGGCGCTATGGCGGCCATGTTGGCACTATAAATCGTTGACAAATACTAGCCATCTTTTTTGGTCTTGCTCTTTTGCTTCGACACGAATTTACGACATCGGCGGTATGGGATGCAAACAACAGAAAGTATATAAGCATCTACATCGTATCTATCATTAGAATGGGCACTTAGGTATACCAGATGGGTACGGGACCTGGGAGATAACATCCCAGTCATCTCTTTCTGCATTTTGAGAATGGCGTTATGGGTATAGGAGCGGTAGATAAATCAGGTTCTCTTCATTGAGGATTTATCACTTTTTTTGGTCATATGTACTACTGCTCTGTCTATTACACTTGATCTTGGAGGGAAATGGTTTTAATAAAACTGTCCATGTTGTGAGAACACCTCCAGCGTTGTGGTCGTGTAATCGTGAATATGAGTGTCTCTTCGTAGACGTGAGCCATTATTTCCTTGGTTGATTACCTGTGCCTTGGAATTATTATAGGTGGGCTCACTTCATTCTCCATCCATGAAATGTATACACATATGAGAAACCCTTCACTGGTCGGGTGTGAAAAGACCCGAGTTTTGACAGAAAAAATATAGGATAATCAGTGTTTATCAGAAAAAGCTCCATCACATCATCCATTACCTAATTAGGGATCTCCTCTACTCATGTTGTTGCAGATAACTGTTTGAAACGTACCGAGGACACTCCGATAAGTTGTTTTAACAAGTTTTATCCCTTACCCAGTGTAAGTAAGTAGGTAAGTACTGGTTGTTTATGAATTGTGGGCAAGCGCGATGGACAGTCCAGAAACAGTGTATGAAAAGTACCTAGGTAGGTACCCCTCACGGTAGGTTCCACGCCCATTACACACAGTACCGGTACTCCATCTGTCCTACAACATCAACCAACATCACAGCACCACATTCGTTGAATACCACAGAACCGGAACAAGAAATTCCCATAGCTCTCAGTGGAATCCGATGTTTCCGCCAAGCTAAGCTTTGTTCTAGTTGGCTAGCGTCAGCATCACTTACACAGGTACGTGCATACAAGCTCCCATCTCTCCACCTATCGTACCAATCATGTTGCATGCCCACCCACCTCTCCCTCACCTCTCAGTCACCATTACACTGCCTAAGAACTTATTCACACCAACAAGCTTCAGGATTGAAAGTGTAGTTTGTGTTGTTGACATTTGGATAGGAAATATGTTATTCTCATCGATTAATGCATCTTTCGCAAGCTGCAAGCTCCTGCGGACAGAGAGGGTTCAACCTGTACTTCATTTCAAACACTTCGCCGAGCCCATGATTTCATCGCAGACATGTCGGCCCCTTTTCAGCGGGCACAGACTAGTAAAAGTAATATGAAGAAAATATGCCGAGCCGAGAACCATCAGAAGCTGAACTGATTCAGTTCCTTACATGCGCTATATATAACACGAACTCCACGTAGCCGTTGTATGCCATCATAGCCCGTACCTCCATCGACGTCAGCCCCTCGCACTTAGTTTCTTTCACATAATCGGTCTTTCTCTCGTCCGCTTCCTTGGTGCCGAGCATATTGGGACGCCAGACGGCACCGAAACCCGAGATGGAGAGAGGACCATTCACGCCCCCCTTCTCAACCGCGCGTCCAACGCGGAACTGCCTCCAGGCACGGTGTGTGGCTCATGGGAGACTATCTAGTACCTGTTTCAGGAGGCACAGGGCGATGCTAGATTCCGGTGGTCTTGCTAGGTGGAGATAAGCTCTCAGAGGAGGTCTGCCTATGATACCTTGATGACACTGACTCGACAAGAACATATCCACGGGATGACGTTGTCTAACAAGAACCATTGAAGTTTAAAGACACCAATGTTCGGCGCTCCATCCTTCTCTGAACTCCTCGGATTCTCATATTCGTTTCCATTCTCAACGCATAAACGAACTCCTGAGCACATTCCACATACATCTCCTGTGTGTGGCTGGTAAATCTTTTACTTTGAGCTCACGGCAGACTATTATGCTGCAACGATCACTTCTCCTGTCATCCGCTCTGGGCGGCACAGCACGCGCCCTTGTTATCCGCCAGAATGGCTGCTCCTTTCACCTGAGCACCGAGGGCGCCATTTCTGCCCCTGTAGGCCAATATGATAGCGGGCAAGCTCGCGCGGGCGCGAATGAAGCCGCCTCCAGCTTCAATTTCAACGGCGGCACAACGCTTACTGACTCACAGGGCAGGGGCTGTTGGTGGACGCCGCCAGCCACTGTCCTCCAATGTGACGTCGGCCAGACCCCCGAGTCCGGCTTCACTGTCGGCTGCGACGGCACTGTCTCCTACAACGGTCAGACGACCTTCTACACTTGCGACACAGGTGCCGACGGCCTGTGGATGATTTACCTCACCCCTAGCGGTTCCCAGTGCGGCGAGGTTACGCTGCATGCTGACGGCTGCTCCCCGTCTAGCTGTGGTAGCGGCTCCGGCAGTGCCACTCCCGGCAGCTCCGGTACCGGTAGTCTTCCTGGTGGAAGCGGTACCCCTGTCGGTGGTGGAGGGACACCCACCGGTGGAAATACGTCTCCTGCTGGCACAGGCTCTGTCCCAGCCGGGTCGTCCGGTGCTGGTACAGGTACCGGAACAGGCTCAAGCTCTCTTCCTCTGGGAGGATTTACCTCTTCTTGGCAATACACGTATCCTCCGGGTGTTGGTGGTGGTGGTGGAAGCGCACCTGGTAATGGAGGTTCTGCTACCGGCACCGGCGCCGGCGGCACTGGTAACGGCGGTGGAGCTACCCCCACGCCCACCGGTGGAAATACTTCACCTGGTGGTAATGGTGGAAACACATCTCCTGTTGTAAGCACTCCAACCTCTGGTGCCGGTGGAAATACATCTCCCGGCGGCCAAGGCGGCCAAGGTACTACACCTGGCGGAGCAGGAGGGTCTCCTGGCAGTGGAGGTTTACCCCCCGGTGGTGGTGGAGGCTACCCGACTGGCCCAGGTGCGGGCGGCGGTGCTGGTAATGGTGGTAATGGTGGAGCCACACCCACTGGCGGTGCAGGCACACCTGGCGGCGGGGGCACGGCCCCAGGAGGTGGGGGCTCGACTCCTGGTGGCCAGAGCACCCCAACCCCTGGCGGTAACGGTGGTAACGGAGGAGGAGGAGAAGGAGGTGCATGCCCAGGCCCTGGTAGTGGTGGTGAGGGTACACCTCCTGGCGGCCAAACTACCCCTGCTGGCGGCGCAGGCATACCTGGTGGTAGCACCCCGACGCCCGGCGGCAGTGGTGGTAATGGAGGACAAGGAGCCCCTGGCGGTGGTAATACACCAGTAGGCGGCGGAGGATATCCTACTGCTGGTGGCGGAGGTGGTATACCTCCTAACGGCGGTGGCAGTACGCCTGGTAGTGGAAATACACCAGGCGGCCAAGGTACACCTACTGGTGGCAATGGAGGAGCTACACCTACCGGCGGTAACGGCGGAGGTACACCGACAGGTGGTCAAGGCACTCCCTCAGGCGGCCAAGGCACGCCTGGTGGCGGTGGAGGTACACCGGGTCAAAGCACCCCAACCCCCGGTGGCGGTGCTGGAAACGGAGGAGGCACATCTCCTTATGGTGGTGGAAGCACAACTGGCAGCGGAAATACACCTGGTGGTGGTAATGGCGGAGGCACACCTACAGCTGGTCAAGGTACGCCTGGTAGCGGAGGTGGTTACCCAACAAACGGCGGTGGAGGCACGTTCCCTGGTCAAGGCACGTCAACTCCCGGTGGCGGAAATGGCGGCGGAAGCACTCCCGGTAGTGGAAATACACCTGGTGGTGGTGCTGGTACCCCTACAGGTGGTAATGGGGGAGGCTCGCCGACATCTGGTGGTGGCTCCCCAACCAATGGTGGGGGAAGTACTCCTGGCAGTGGAAACACACCCGGTAATGGCGGGGGCTACCCAACAGGTGGTGGCCCTGGCGGTTCCGGTCAGAGTATCCCGACACCTGGTGGTGGCAGCGGTAGTACACCCACGCCTGGCGGTGGTGGAGCAGGTACATCTCCTGGTCAAAGCACGCCTACGCCCGGTGGTCAGAGTACACCCGAAGTAGGAGGCACTCCTGGTAGTGGCGGAGGGTATCCAACAGGTGGTGGCGGCGGTTATCCGACAGGCGGTAGTCCTGGTCATGGCGGCCCTCCTGGTGGCCCTGGTGGCCCTGGCGGTCCTGGCGGTCCTGGTGGTCATGGTGGCGGTCCTCCTGGTGGTCCTCCCGGCGGCGGTGGTGGAGGCTACCCAACAGGTAGTGGCCCTGGCGGCTCTGGTGGAAGCACTCCTGGTAGCGAAAATACCCCCGGTGCTGGTGGAGGCTATCCGACAGGCGGTGTTCCCGGCGGTGGTCAAGGCAGTCCTCCTGGTAGTCCTGGCGGCCCCCCTGGCGGCTCTAGTGGAAACACACCTGGCAGTGGAAGCACGCCTACTGGTGGTAGCGGTGGGCCTGGAGGTTCTGGAGGACCTGGAGGTTCCGGTGGAAGCACACCAACTGGTGGTAATGGCGGAGGCACTCCGACAGGTGGTGGCGGTTATCCAACCTCTGGCAGTGTTACACCTCCCGGTCAAAACACACCTGGCGGTCAAGGTACACCCACTGGTGGTAACGGAGGAGGCTACCCAACAGGCGCAGGCGGCGGTGGCAGTCCTGGTCAAAGTTCTCCCGGTGTTGGAAGCACGCCTGGTAGCGGAAGTACGCCCACTGGCGGTAATGGTGGCGGATCTCCAACATCTGGTGGCGGCACTTCCCCCGGCGGAGGTACACCTACCGGAAGCTCGCCTGGAAGTGGAGGTACACCTAGCGGTAACGGCGGAGGTTATCCGACAGGCGGCGCCGGCGGTGGTGTTCCTAGTGGAAGCACACCTGTTGGCGGTGGAGGTACGTCTCCCGGGGGCACAGGCACGAATACCCCAGGCGCCACTCCTACAGGCAACTCTCCCGGACAAAGCAGTTCTCCCAGCGGACCAGGTCAAACGGGCACTCCAGGCAGCTCATGTCCCGGTGAACTAGGCGACACATACCAGTACCCGCACCTGATCATTCCAGTAGACAGCTCGAGCCCGTCCTCGGCGCCAGGAACATCGCATTACGGACAGGTGACAGGCACACTCTCGTCAGTCTTCAACTTCGACATCCCCCAGTCCTACGCGGGCAAGACTTGCACAGCAGTCTTCTACCTACCAAGTCAAAGCCAGCTGGAGACATCGTCCGTCAGCCTCTCCGGGTCTGGCCTCGTGCAGTTCTCGCGCCTGAGCTCTTCAGTCTCGGCGGGCTCGAGCTACGCCAACCTAGCAGGCGTCGCGCAGTCGTACGGCGAGCAGACCCTCGTGCTCGGCAAGGCGTATACACTCTCCTCGTTCGCATGCCCGGCGGGTCAGTCCATTGCTTTCAAGATCAGTGCTGCCGAGGGCGATTCTTCTACGAATCTGCGCTATTTCCAGGATTATAACCCCTGTCCTATTGGGTTGTATATCACTGCGTCTTAAAGCATGTAAGAGGGGTAAAGTCGAAAGTGTGAACTCGTGAAAGTTTCTTTTGTTATGCCTAGGAGGAGAAGGTACATATATGTGAGGAGGACTGGGTTGGTAATATACAAGGAGGGCTGGAATATGATCTAATTAAGCTGGTTAGCCATTCGTAATGAGTGATACAAGCGAGGAATATAGGGAAATGGGTAGATAAAAGCTTGTCGACTAATTTTCCTTCCAAATCACTGCTCGATTGACTTAGTCTTTATGTGACATGTTCCATCTGGGGTCTTCGCGCAAAGCACTGAGGATGACATGATAAATAGCAAACTAATTAATACCCTCTTCTTATGTTCTCGTTTCCTCCTCTTAATTATTCATGTAATTACTGCCTTGAACTCATCTTTTGACCAACTTATCGAGCTGTCTCATTTGTATCGAGCAGCGGCATCAACAACAGTTGAACATGATGTGCAAAGTAACTCTTGGGTCTTAGAAGAGCCGGGACTGATTTGGCGTAACGAGGGGTAGACGAAGTGGGCGCGGGGGCTAACGTAGCATCACACTTAAAGACTCACTTGTCAGCTCTAGCTTCAAGCCAAGTTCGCGATGGGGCGGTTTCGGGCATGGATATGGATGGCTAAATCTGTAGCTTGCGAGATTTTTTTTCTAATTCTTGATCGAAATTTTTTGTTTTCTTTTTTTTTGAGCTCAATGTTTTTTTCATAAGACCCTTTCTGCCCCTTTTCATGATAGTGCTGTTGTATAGGTCTCACAATTGATATACGAGTTTCGGGATAAGAAGCACACATATCGGAAGCGATGAAGGAAGAGGGTCAGGATGAGAAGTCCCGGCCGATACCGGCCGTCACGGGGCATGTGGGGGATGAGGATATCATGGGCACGGAGGCACGCCCGATTGCGCCGGACGCGGAGCGGCGCGTGCTGCGCAAGATCGACACCTTTTTGATGCCGGCCATGATGATCGGTGGGGAGCGGAACCATTCACTCATTCAGTCATGCATTCGTTTATTCTGCTCACTACGTTTTTCCTATCAATTTCACCCTCTCCCCCTCTCATTTCCGATGAGTAGAAACTAATGTCTGGCCTTAGGCTACGGTCTCGTGTACTATGACAAGGTAATTCCGACTCATAAACCCACCTAAACACCATGACTGTGCATTAAGTGATATGAGGGGAGTGAGTGAGTGACTAATGAATGAATTTTTTCAGGCCATCCTCGGTAGCGCCGCCCTCTTCGGTATGACGACGGACCTCAAGCTCGCCGTCGTAGACCCGGTGACGCATAAGACGGACACGTCGAGGCTGAGCTGGGCGACGTCCATCTTCTACTTCGGGCAGCTCGTCGGCTCGTATCCCATGACATATCTGCTGCAACGCTGCCACACGCGTTTCGTCCTCGGCCCGGCTGTGATGATATGGGCTGTCATCTGCGCTGCTACGGCGGGTGTGTCGACGTGGCAGGGTCTGCTTGTGCAGCGGTTTTTTCTAGGCAAGTGATTTTTTTTCATATTCATACGTATTTCATATCGTACCATGTCTTTGTGAAGTGTATTACACACCATACAGTACACATCAAGATTATCATGCTGACTATCTTATCTTCCCAGGCTTCACCGAATCAATAGTCCCAACAGCATTCATGATCATCGTCAGCGGGTACTACACGCAATCAGAGCAATCCCTACGCCAGACATGGTGGTTCTCAGGAACAGGCTGGTTCACCATCATCGGCAGCGCACTGAACTACGGCTTCGCGCAGATCGAGGGTTCCCCCCTGAAACCGTGGCAAGCCATCTACGTGCTCGCCGGCGCCCTGACGTTTCTCTTCGGCATCTGGTGTTTCTGGCTCCCGAACTCGCCCCTCGACGCCTGGTTTCTCACCCCTGAGGAGCGCATTGTTGCCGTGGAGCGCTTGCGTGCTGGACAGACGGGGGTGCGGAATAGAGAGATCAAGAGCGCGCAGATTAAGGAGGCGGTGTTTGATGCTAAGATTTGGCTTGTTGCTCTTACTATGGGGTCTGCGTGAGTTTGACATCCATTCATCTATCTGTTCATCTATTCATATCCTACCGCTCAGTCCGGGTTCAGGTTTCGCCCCTGACTAACTGACTGACCGACTAACTAACTAACCCGTTTTATCTTATTTCATCAGCTACACCGTAAACGGCGCAGTATCAGGTTTCGGACCCTTGATAGTCTCAACATTCGGCTACTCCTCGCTAGAATCAATTCTCTTCCAATTCCCCCTAGGCGCAGTCTGCGCCATCGGGATACCGCTAACAGGTTATCTCTGCGGATGCTACCGCAACATCCGCATCCCGACGCTGATAACCTGCTGTCTCCCCGTGCTAGCCGGGTACGTCATCATCTGGAAGTCGACTTGGGGATATCATCCCATAGCCCCGGTAGCCGGATACTCCATCATCGGGTTCTTCGGCCCTGTCGTGGGGTTGACGGTGTCCCTGGGGGCGTGCAATGTTGCCGGCGAGACGAAGAAGAGTTTTATGGCTGCTGCTGTGTTCGTTGCGTATTGTGTGGGAAATATTGTTGGGCCGCAGCTTGTTCATAGCCAGACTAAGTCCGAGCATTACCCTGCGCTTTGGACTGGTTTGATTATTTTGTATGTACGCCTACTTCAACACCTACTCACAGGCCTACTCGCACACCTACATACACACGCACTTCCAAACCCTATCCATCCAATCACAGGCCTCTAACGCCCTTCTCTCATATGAGGATAGCTGCTAATCAGATACGTGTATTTAAACAGCTACGTCATCACAATCCTCGCCGCCTCTATACTATATATAATCCTATTCCGAGAAAACAAGAGGCGGGAAGGGCTTGGACTCGACGAGCGAGAAGGAGAACGGATGGCGTTCAAGGATCTAACGGACAAGGAGAACCCCTATTTTAGATACGTGCTCTAATGTCAGCTCAGTGGAAGAGACACGCCTTCTACGATCAGCGGGGGAAGGGGAAACAAGACGAGAGCTAAAAAATATGCAAAAGTCCTAAGAAGTTTAGGGGGGTGGACACGCACAATACTAGAAGGCGGAATAAATACTTCAATTCACCCACTCACACCGCTCTCTCGTCAACGCTAATGTATAAAGAGTGCATCGGTATTCATAAATAACAAATATCAATAACCTTTTTGTAGCAAAGCCGAGCCGGAGCACTGAGTATTACCTACTGCCATGAACGCTATCTACATATTTCATGACCCTGGAAGTACCTAGATAAATAAAATCTCCGCCTTCGATCTCCTTTCCACTCGTCCATCCTATCACCCAACCGTCCTCGTACACTTCACTGCCCTATTTACCTAAATCACACTTCAGCCACCAGATAAAGGTAGAAGCCTCGACGGGAGTCTGCCTCTACATAACGTAATTGTACTTCTGCTCAATTATAGTAACCAGACAGGCATATAGAAGAACAGCCCAAACGCCCCGCTACCGCTAAGAGTATATAACAGTGGCTGGCGCACTTAATCCATACAACAACGCAAAACAGAAAAAGACGCAATGCCACCGTCCCGTCTCACTCAATCGACTACGTATGCAATAGCCTGCTTTTGAACAGGCAGCAACCAATTCCCTACACCCGAACAAGAACCAGATCGAGAACAAGCTCCCACCTTGATATGGTATGATATAGGCCATGTTTAACTCGTAAAAGTCCCTCGAATCCTTGCGTATAGTTCCGTATCGTAGAAATTGTAATTCGCATCCACCTCACAGAATTCGTGTTGTCTGAGCAGGCGCAGAGCAGTGGGACGGTCGCGCGGGTCTCTGTAGAGCGAATTAGTTCTCATATTCCCAGTAGCGATACACTCAGAGGAAAAGTTGAGTTGGTAACATAAGACAGTCGAGAAAGAAAGAAAGAAAAGTGAGTATCACTTACACGGTGAAACAATCAAGCATGAACCCCAGGGCATAGGGCGTGATGGCAGCACGGACATCATCATTGATCGGCGGCGTCTCGCCGTTCGCGATTTTATAGATCGCGCCCACGGCTTCCTCCTTGCTCCAGGGTCGGCGGCCGGCAAACATCTCCAGGACCACGCAGCCCAAGCTCCAAATGTCGACTTTGGCGCTGTAGCCCTCGCCCTGCGAGCGGATGACTTCGGGCGCCATCCAGAAGACGGAACCCTGCATCGAGTTGGTCTTGTCGTTGCCGTAGATATCGTCTGTTTTCTTGGAAATACCAAAATCGGAAATCTTGCACGTGCCGTCCAGATCCAGCAGGATATTGTCGGCTTTAAGGTCACGATGGAGAATACCTTCGTGGTGTAGATAGGCAAGACCAGAGAGTGTCTGGCGTGTGAGGGAGCGTACAACCGGTTCTTCGAATTTGCCATGCTTCCTAAGACAGGACCCAATGCTACCACCGGAAATATACTCGAGGAAAATACTGATACTAGTTTCTTTTCTCTCACAGCCCAGATACTGTACGATATTCACGTGGTCTAGATTTTGCATGGTGTCAATCTCCTGGTCAAGGGCAGCGAGGAGCTCCTTCATCTTGTTCTTGTCTCCGCCCGCTGCCTTCTGGTTTACCTCGACTTCTTTCACGGCCAAGAATTCACCGGTCGTCGCATTCATACCGAGATACACGCGACCGTACGTTCCTTTGCCTATCAGCTCACCCTTGAACCATCGGAAGGTCGTCTGTCGCTTCGGCAGCACATCTTGCGGTATTTGCGGCACAATCATCGATCCCCGTTCAGGATGTATCTGCACAACATTGGCGCCAAACATTTTGGTGCTTTTACGACGTTGCACCATGGACATAGACCTGGCGCCGCTGGCAGTGGACGTGCTGGTATAGCGTTTGTTGGCCTCATGAGCACCCCGAGCGACTTCTCGAATCGACTTCATTCGGTTGATGCCCCCAGATTTACGTACACTTTTCCGGGTTGCGTTGGAAACAATGGATGCCGGCCGCTCGAGGGCTTTGAGTGTAGACTCGTCTGAGCCAAGAGTGTCACTCTCATTGTAAAATGTCCTCCCTTCATCATTTGTGTCTGGTGGGGTGGGAATTTGAATGGTCAAGTTTGTGGCACTAGCTGCCGGCTCCTCTTGTTCGGGAATAGGGGATACAGGTGGGCTTGGTTCCTGAAGCTGACTTTCGTCTAAAACAGGTTGATCGAGGTCCAGCTCGGGAAAATAGGCATCCAGATTGCTCAAGAGGGCTTCAGGAGGGGGACGGTTCGCCCATACATCACGTTCAATAAACGACTTCCTGCGATTCAATTTGCTGTCGTCGGATTGCCATTGGTCTGACCCTGGTGTTGCAGGTGTGCGGCGATGAGAGCTACGACCGCTCCTAACACTTTCCTCGTCATCTTCTAGATCAGGAGTAGTTGTCGTGCGAGGGGAACCGAATGATACCGACAAGTTCTTGCCTGTTCTCGACGTCCTGACTCGCAGGCTGGGCTTTTTGCTAACCGACTCCGAATCGCTTTCTCTATTGGCGGCCTTGGGCTTGCGTACAGACCTGGATGGTTGTCTACCTCGTACAGGAACGGCGAACAACCCATCATCAGAGTCGTCCGCAGAGTCTTCATCAGGTTTACTCGTAGAATCCTTTACCATGGAGAATTGCACATCCGTATCGGTGAAATCCACATCCGGACCATGTGATTTGCGGCGAACACTAGTGGAATAGCCTAGGCCCGACGAAGGAGGGGTCGGGTGTGATGTACTTGGGCTAAGATCGCCTGGAGCGGCTGTTTGTGGTGCTGTTTGGCGTACTTTAGTAAGGAGCTCATGTTGAGGCTTGTTCGCAGTGTTTGGAATTGGGGTACCACCAGGTGAGTAGTCGGGGACGATGAACGGGACATCACCACGGCTCCAGGTAATAGATCCTGGCGAGCCAGATCCCGGACTACTACGACCTGAGGTCATTTGACCAAAATCAACGGTTGCCATTGCTCCCTTACCTCTTTGTTCTGTATACTCGGCCCCAGTCGGTGGACTCGAACCCACCCGATTCGGAGATTTGGCCCGTCTTTGCTCTGCAGATTTAGACGGTCGCCCTAGGTGGCCCCATGCACTTCCAATGTTCGCCAGAGCCTCAAAGGCTGAACCGGCGGGAGGTGAGTTCAGCACAGGGCGTTGCCTGTGAGACATTTCCACACTGTTGTCGTGCGAGCCGGTCGACGTCGCAGGCCTCCTAGGACTAGGAAATCCATCCATACCTCCCTGAGATAACTTCATACTATGCCCAGTTTTCTTGCTGAGCGAATTCGCCTTTATGAGAGTTGCGGTCTCGACTACGGGTGGCGCTGGCGCTCGTCTTTGGGGTAGAAGAGTGTCTGGCTTCTTATCTTCATATGGAGAAGTACGAGGATGATCAAAGTCGACGTCTCTGCCGACAAACCCGCCAGAGGGTGACTCCAAGGGGGACAACTGGTTTGGTATGGCTTGGGACCTTGGTCCTGGATAAGCAGGTTTCCGCTGTTCCATTTTTGTCCGATGCTCTTCGGCCCGTGCGGCTAATTGATCGTCGTTAGGTCGTGAATTGCCCGTCATGGTGTTGGCTCTGGATGTCGGTGGCGAGGAACTGGACCGCATTCGATAGCCGTTCAGATAGCTATAACTATCAACATTATCTGTAGGGGCCAGGAGAGATGGAACACTTGTTCCTCCACTGTTTGCATCCCCATATTTGACGAAAAGCTTCATAGCACCGAGACCTGCGCGCTTAGGATGCCAGATACATACATCCCCCAATGTTTGCTCATGAACTGCTTGGCCAAGCTCAGTCAGGTACATTTGCAGTAAGTCAGGGTCAGGCAGACCGAGATTCATGCAAATATTTATTTGCAAGTCTTTGGCAGTATCACAGTCGGTGACATCGCACATACGATAGTTCCAACCATCCATGGTTACCAGTATGTAGGTCCTTTGGGAATTGGGCCCGACACCGCTCGCCGATGTACCATTTAATTTGTTCAGACCCGGGCTCGTAGGCGAGTCTTTTTCGTCATCTCGATGCTTGTGCTTTTTTTTAAAGATCCCAAACAGGTTTTTGCTGTCCTTAGTTGGGTTTGACTCAGGACCAGCTGAGCGTTCACCAGATTCCAAAGGCGATAAACGACTGCCATACCCTGGATTAGTCTGCGCATTGCGCAACAGTTGGCCGGCTTCGGGCGGTACTCCTGAGCCGTATATAGCAGTGCTGGACGAAACTGAGTCGGTGCTATTTCGGGGTTTGTGACCAGCAAACCGGCTAGATGGAGAGGATGGAGGAAGTGAAAGTGGTAGTTTTGGGCTTGTACCGGGACTCTGCCTTCGTATAATCCCCTCTCCAAACTCGCTAGCGCTGCTCGGGCTACCTTTTCTGTTGCTTTCGATGTCGATGTTCTTCAACATGGCTCGGTGATTAGACTCGGTTGTCATGGTGCCATTGATTGGCATCGTCGTTGACCTTCCCGTAGGGGGGAACCCGCGGCCGGCCATGTTCGGCTTGATGGGAGTGTTAGGCGATTCAACATCGGTTCCTGCATTTT
Source organism: Xylaria venustula (assembly GCA_022578775.1). Classification (NCBI taxonomy): domain Eukaryota; kingdom Fungi; phylum Ascomycota; class Sordariomycetes; order Xylariales; family Xylariaceae; genus Xylaria; species Xylaria venustula. The sequence continues at coordinate 111,879 of MU389424.1, forward strand.
GTCCGTGTGCACCGCTCACTGACTCTTTTCGGGCATGTGGTTGTTGTGCCTTCGAAGGCTCGAGAGGCTTGCCCGTCGCCAAACTTCGAATAAGCCGACGCATCCTCTTTCCTTCTTCCCTCTCCCGTGACTGGTCCCAGCCAGTTCCACTGTTAGCGCATTCCTGGGCCAGTCGAGGATACACCATCTGGTGCATCATGCCAAAGTTACCCCGTCCTCCACGCTGGCTGCCAAGTTCCAGGAAACGGGCGCCATGAAGATCCAGTCCCTTGAACGTTTCTTGCCAGTCCTTTGAGAATCCATTGGCAGCAAGCCACAGGAGAACTTGGTCGAGGGGCCATTTTGCGGCGAGCTCGGCGGGTATTTCAGCGTGTGCCGCGGGTGAGTTGGACGTGACAGAAACCTGCTTGGTCTGAAAAGCATTGGGATAAAGTCCAATGCGACTATCATCGCTGGCGGGAGTCACAGTAGTAGCGCTGCTAACGGTACTTGGACCCGAAGATGGCCAGGAGGTTTGAGAGACGGTAGAGTACGTAGATGTGTCGTCAGGAAAGAAGCCTGGAATGCCAACACCTTCTCCGTATGTGTCGCCTCCGGGTATGTAGGTAGCGGTCATAGCCGCACGCTCCTCGGCATCTTCATTCCCTAGTCTGTTCGACTTCCCCGGGTGATCCGACGTCAGAGGCGGAGGAGGAGGGATAGACGACAGAGTAGTACTCGACAGCTGGTGGTGAAGCCTCGGGTTGTAAGCGACTGGACCGGCTGTGTGCTGAAGCGGCATGAAGCCAGAGCGGCCATCATAGGGACGACCCCAGCTGCCCTGCCACGGGGCGTTGGCGCCGAGAGCGCTATTGGGCGGAGGGCCGGGAGGTGGTGGAAGCAGAACACCGTTGATGGTGGCCGGCGCGAGCGGGTATCGAGGCGGGGGCGGCGGAATGCCAGTCATATGGGGGAGTTGGCCCTGACTAGGAGCGTTCAAGGGTGGCGGTGGCGGTAGGAAAGGCCGCGCCGGATCTCTCTGCGAGTTCGAATACATGATGGACGCCGGGGGTGACTGGCGAACGCAGGAAGGCGGTGTAATAAGAAGGTTCGCCGGTGATGTCTGAGAGGTATATGTTTGTTTGTGGAGTAATTGTGTGTTGTCGAGGAAGAGTCGGCAGACGCGATGGCGACACGATCGGCGGTCGTCGTCGCACTTGACCTACAACACGCACATGGGCCGTCGACCGATACAGTCCAGTCCAGGTCGGGTCGCCGGTGTGACGAGTGACGAGTGGTAAGCTACCCTAGTAGTTCTGAACAAGACTCGGAAGGGCTTATGGTGTGGTACACCTGCGTGACGGGGGAGTCGTGGCAATCGTGGGCTTACAGTATGTAAAGCAAAGACTGTTTGTTATGTTACATATAAACTTGAACGATATGAATGATATGATATGCCGTGGTGTCTATCGCAATGTCTCGTCTCGTCTCGTATCGTATCGTATAGAATCGTGTCGTGGGTCTAGTATCGGCTTCCTAGCAAAACTAATCCAATTCGCAATATTCCCAAACCTTTTCTTATTCCTGTTGCTTTCTTCTCTCTCGCAACGAACACCGCCTGGATCACTGACGTGTTCCGCAGACTGTCTCGTTCATGGTGTCGCTTTTGTGTGGCCGAGATCAGCAGTGAGGACAGCGCCAAGCATGGCTGTCGAGGCACAGACAAGAGACACAAACCGAAGCGAGGGCGAGCCGCGAAAATGCCGAGGTGGTTGTTGTTGCTATACTGTTATCCCGTCTCACCGTCAGACTACCTATGTCCTTTTCATCCGTCCTCGGCGACAGCGGAAACAAAATGAAATGAAAAAATGTAGTTGATTAGTCGATTAATCAAACACCTTCTTGTCGGTAATGGTATTGTCAGATAAACCAGCCCAAGCCGTGGAGCAGAAGGCGGTACCGTTGTATAAGCTAAGTCGAGGGCTGGGGTCTCTTGGGCTGGGCTTAGGTAAGGCACAGTAGGCACAGTAGGACAGTACAGCCCCAAGCCCAAAGGAGCTCTGGACAGTAAGTACAGTACCTGGAAACTCGCTGTAGGTACTCCAAACAATTGATAAATATTGGACCCCTCACGGAGATAGTTACCATTTTACGACACCAAGGAATCCTCTACCACCAATCATAATGTTACTTTGCAGTAGTGTGACTGCTGTACCACCCGAGCTGAGCTGGATCTTGGCGTGCATCGCAGAATCCCTGCATGTACAGATACAGCAAGCAGGTATCTCAGGTGGCATGCTAATATTTCGTAAAGGAATACATATTGCGGGACAAAGAATAAATACATTCCTTGATATTGTAAAATAGCTGTATCTTTGATATTTTCATGTTTATGATTTTGCTTCGGCTATAGTATACCTGGTATTCGAATGATTGTTTATACAGGTACTCTACATACAAGTACTTATACCATGAGTTAGTGGAGAAGATTCATAATGAAGCCCCAGCTCGGGTCGGCTGCACCCTTACGGGCCGCGTCGAGTTAAAAACTGTGGTGATGATCGGACTGGAGTCAAACACGATACATACACGCAGAGGAAAGAACTTGAGATATGATAATTACCTATACTAAGATGAATGCAACCTTGTTTTATGACAGCTAATCGAGCTCGCCTGTAAGAAAAACCAAGTTCTACGAAAGACAAAGCGATGTATGTAGAAAAGATACATAGAGTACATACATTATACATACTAGGGAGTACCTAGTGTGCGCTAGGCCTTCTAAAGCAGGGGTGGATGGGGATGGGATTTGGAGAAACACACAGAGAGATGAAAGCAAGTGGTGTGACAAGCTCTACATATATGCAACTACGTACATGTGTGCCATACACCTACCTAGTATCAGGCTATCGTGGAGACGCCGGGCGGCTATGCGTCTAATGACAACCTAGCAAAGCCCTTGTCTGTCCGCCCATGCCCTGCTAGCATCTTTCGGCGGGGATGTCGTGCAGGACTATCTACATATCTACATGTACCTAACCTACAGCACAGTATAAACATAACGTGTAATGGTAACCATGCGGCGGCAGACTTCGACAGCGGAAGCAATGAAGAAGCGTCGTCATTATCAATAGATTCCATGACAAAGTTAGCCAATCTGTCTAGTGTACAGTAGAAACAGTTGTCCTGGACTCACTGGCAAACTGATAATACAGTGAGATGGATACGACGGTAGGTAAATACAGCAAGGCGGAAACTGACGAATGACTTGCGCAGCCGCACGGAATTCAAAGTCACGGAAGCCGGGACCATCTACCTATCTGCTGATGAAACAAGGATTCCGAACGCCGGGCTCCTCCGCCTCCATTTTCCATCTAGGATATCGAGGTACTGACCAATAAATACTATTCAACTACTCGTTTTTATTTTTTTTATTCTATTTTATTTTTCTTTCACTCTATTTTATTCCTACTACTTTATTTCTCTTTTCGAATTGAACTGGAAGACAGTGCGTGTACCTCGCCCATATCTCGCGTTCGGAAATCGCCCGCCATAAGCACTTCCAACTCCTGCTAATACCAATAAGCCAGCATGTCGAGCCCACTTCCAAGTAAGCACCGCTCTCGTGATAGTAGGTAAACAAACACCGACAATCTCTCGTAAAACAAGCGGAACTCAGCAGACTCAACTTGCATTATCATGGAGCCAATTTATAAGAATTTTTCAAGCGTCTATCTCCGAGACATACAGTAGGTAGCGAGGGTAGTAGAATCATCAACAGATGCGGTCAGCTGCATCCGCGTGAACAACAATGACAATAGGAGGTAGGTTGTGTACGCATGTGCGGTCTACATGCAATTCGCCTTGCGACACACTCACCTGAGGTCATAGATACCCTACCAGCGATGCTACGATGACATGTATGTAAGGAACCATATCGGCCTCGGCTACGGACTTATATGCTTTACCTAGGTAGGTTCGCATTCGCAATCCGAAGCCGTGGGAAAATCTTCATACATATTAAGCAAGTATACATGTCTACGATACTGCACCAGCATTACACAAACATTTCACAGTCTATAGTATTATTATTATTTTCGAAATGCATTTATGTTACATTATAACACAACTAGATATAAGATAACACCCCAGTGCAAACAGCAGTTGTACCTACAGTATAATGCAGTTCTACAGAATGGAAGCTCACACGTGGATCAAGCAGCACAATACAGCGGTGTCCAAAGATACGATAAACTCGCTGAGGCCGAGTGATCGACATCAGGGCTGCTGACTGCCTCGTGGCTAGCTAGCTGGCTGGCCGGATTCCCCTTCACGGAGGTCAGCTTACATGCGTGGCCTACACGACATACAGTACTTACGCTCGAATACTCAACTCTTACGCTGGGCGGAGAACCAGTCGTCAGGGGCTGCTGAACAACCGATGTTGTTTTGTCATAGTAGGTATTAGAAGAATATGTACGTATAGGAATAGGATACACTCCACTACCTAGGTTACACTGTTTTTATTACGTCGTCAGCACGTTATTTAGTTTCCAATCCTTTTCAGGGGTTCGCGTGCATGCATAGGTACACAGATACACAGACATGAGGCGACATGTAGACTACTGCTGCTGACAGTTCAATAAATAGACAGGCAGATAGATAGATAAACAGACAATCAGAAGATAAAATTACGCCCCTTAATTCCTGAACACGACTGATATCTACATGACGTTACAATTCTTCAGATCAACACCATACGATTGCTGGCACTGCTCCAAGTATCCCGCCTCCTCAGCCGTGCCAGAACCCGCATTGTGCGGCCTGATGAGACCCGTCACCTTGAGGCTCTGCGGGCCATCCGCGTGCCACCACCGGATCTTCTGCGTCCATGCGCGTTCCTCGTCCTCGGTGACAATCTCCCACTTACCAGAGCTCACGGCAACAGTGCACTGCTCCTTCGGGAAATGGTACTCGGGGAGGAAAATGACCGTCGCTGCATCGGCCGGTCGACCCTGTGGAGCATCCACGTTCAGCGTGAACTGACAGTTCTTCAGGTCGAATCCGTAATTCACGATTTTCCCGCTGGCTGCGATGGGCGCTGGTCGCACGTATGCCTCGGCGGCACGGTATCCCGGTGTGTTTGTCAGCTCAGGATTAGGACTTGGGGGCTCCGATGATATCGAAGGATTCGCCAGTGTCTGCTTTAGGTTAGTCGGCGTAACTGAAGTTTCGTCGTCGGCCTCTACCCTGATGGAAGCTGTCGCAGCCTTCGGCGAGCTGGAGGCCGGAATGATTTGCGATCGGGGGAGATGCGAGACAGGGAGCGTCTGGTCGTCTACCGAGAAGATGGACAGATCCTCGCCGTTCCACTGGTCGCCTCTCTGGTGGTCATTCTAGATGTTACATTAGTACCTGCGCAATCAACAGGGCGCGAATACGCCTTCAGGTTAGGGAATTTTTACTGTAGCAGCGTATACCCATAGTGTGTATCCATCCATTTCTGCTCCTTCCACGGCAAAGTGATTGGCATCCATGGCAGCCGATTGACTGGAATAGTCACCTGTCTTATAAGCATGTTTGTCATCCATGTCGTAGGGTATTCCGAATTCTGTTAGGATGCACGGATGGTTTCCCATATAATCCTGACCCTCCTTTTTGATAGCCGCTAGCTGCTCCTTGAACGAGTTTCGAATGGCCGATTCGCCTATCTTGATGGCAAATGCAGGATGAAGATATCTGCCTCGAAGTACTCCGAAAACATCCACGTTCCAAGTTCGATTCCATTTCTTGGTCATGAGCGTAATTCCATCATAATAATGAGGCGCGTACACCATCCTTGGATCATCATCTTCAGTCCCCTTGATCGCGGGTGGGATCTCTAGCGTCGGCGGTTGACAGAGCAGAATCGCGTCCTTATGAATATCCCGTATGGTGTCTCTATAGTACCGGTAAAAATCCATAAAGTAAGTGTTGGTAAATGTTGGGTAATCCAAAACCTCTCCGGTCTTAGGATTCTTCTCGAAATAATTCTTCTGCAAAAGGACGTCCCGAGACGGATCCCACACTCCATGTTGTGCCCATACGCATTCTCCGAGTTTCCAGTCGGGGTCTCGCTTCCATCCATACCTCGTGTCGTCATAATCCTCAGGCAACCAGGCCTTTTCTCCACGAGGATCGATAAGTTCCCGGCCTACTTTGTAAGCACCCAGCCCTCCTATGTCCCAGGTGTCGATCTCGCACGCCCGTCCAGAGCCTGTCAACAGGCTTTGCCAAAGAGTTGGGCAGGTACCCTTCTTTAGCTGTTGTTCCTTGGGAATGGCCCCAAGATCAACATGTCCGACCATTCCCCTGTTCGGCTCGTTTAGGCTCTCCCATCCAAAAACCACTTCGTCTTCAATATCCGCAGCTTCGTGTATTCTCTTGGCTAGATGTGCACAGGCCCGCATGAAATGGCCTTGTAGATAGTCCTGGATATTCATGCCGTTTATGATACACTTTGGGGTAAAGTCTCGTCCGGCGAAGAACATGGTAAATATGGTAGCGGCCGCGAGGCGATAGTAGTTGGTCGACCATATCATCTTGGGGAACTTGTCGGGCTCGGCGAACGTGTTGTGGACAATAGCGGCCTCGGTGGCAGCGAAACTCTGCGGGTTCAACCCACACGCGTATATAGTCCACATAGGGGCTCCAGAGCCACCACAGTACCTGGACCACTGAAAAGTGACAACGCGTTAGTACAGCATCTTCCCGTGTCGGAAGTTGAGGAACGAACCACATCCTGATGCGGATCCAGGAAAACATAGAAGCCGTACTCCTTGGCGACCCTGAGAACATCGATTGTGTGCTGAATCCACTCCTCGTCATACTTCCCGGGTCCGGCTGCCTCGATGGCTTCCCATGTGAAGATATAGCGGATGGTGTTGTAGCCGAAACGCTTCAGGCGGGAGAAATGGATGTGGGCATCTTCCTTCCGGAAAGGCCGGGCATGGAACTTGACATTATCGCCGTCGAAGAAGTCGTCGGCGACATGAGAGGGCACATCTGGCTGACTTGGGAGCTTTGCGTCGGCTGCGACATTGATACCTCTCAGGAGGACATGTCTCCCGTGGATGTCTTGGAATTTACCATTCTCGATGATTAAACGAAAGGGGGCCATGAGTATTCTGCACAACCAAAGGCAAATTCGCTTTTAAAGAAGAGGCAATGATTAAGTTGGTGTACAAGGCTCTATTAAGATGGTGGATAGTGACAGTAACAGTAACAGTAACAGATGATGACGTTCATACAGCCGGATCCGTGCAGGGATGCTACCTACGATACCGGTATGAGGTCCTGTAGTATAGAGCTACCGTAGCTTACTGTAGATGCTCTGTGCCTACGCTAATAATGTAGCGTTGGGCACGAAAGGGTTAGGTAGATAAGCAAGGCGAACCTTAATACAGAGAAGGGCACTCTAGTATCTGGGACTAATAGAAATATGGTAGGAAAGAGAGTTGATGATGATCAAGAGGCATGAGAAGATAAAGGTCAGGATCAGAGGTCAAGTTGGTCCCAAGACTCGGGGTCGGGAGCTAAGTGCGATAGGTACTGCCAGTACCTACTGTAGGTGCCCACCCACTGTAGCTGTAGCTTAGGTGTGCAGCAACAGAGAAGTACTATCCGTAGAGCATGCATTAGCGCAGGTACTTAGCTAGTACCTCATTGGTCACTCCACTCAGTGAGGGGCTACCGTCGGATATACAGTGTCTTACTGTGTGGATCAACCCGGCTACCTAGACAACCGAAGTTTAACCGGGCTTGCTGCATTATGACTAAATAGGTTAGACCTTTTGCGGCCGATGTTTCAACCGACTCCGTATTCCATGCTGGCTTGCCTCTTACCTAGTGCGTCATCCCCGTCAAAGCTCTTCGTACCTCCAGATACCTACATACCATACAACAGCTATGAACACCAACTTGTCAGTCATACCTACCTAAGATAGGACAGTTGCTACTGGGAATTCTGCAGCCATACACCTGCTAAAGGTCGATCGGAGAAAAGTCCACTATTAAATGACGGTGCTTCAGAGCCAACATTTGCTCCACACTACCCATCTCTTTCTGATCTGCCGCCACATCGAGATATGACACCAACCCTAGGCACGTCCCGCACCATATATTCACGCTCGCCATGGCCAGTACCAAAGCCTCACTCAAGGCCATCAACGATGCCATTCGCCAACAGAAATGGGATGATTCCCTAGCTCAAACCGAAAACCTGATATCTAAGGAACCCAAAAACTACCAAGCGTATGTGACAGCTCACCTCACCCGACAGCCTTGCCAGCTAACACTGCCCTATCTAGTCATGTATTCAGAGCCTTTGCGCTCGACAAGACAAACCAGGCCGACCTTGCTGAGGATGCTTATAAAACAGCAACGGACCTCCGGCCTGACCCTCAAGCATGGCAGGGACTCATCAAGCTCTATGAGAAGCAGGGTGCCAAATCCCTGGAGAAGTATTACCGTGCTGCCGTCAAGCTGGCCGAGATTTTCCACGTCGCGAATGACATGTACAAGTGCCAGGATGTCGTCGACAAGTTCGTCGACTTTGCCCGTGCTCAGGGGGACCGCTCTCAATATGTCCAAGCCCTCAGCATCATTCTTCCCGACAGTCCCATATACCCCATCTTAGAGGGTCGCCTGCCTCACCCCGCCAGGACCTACGAGACCATGGCTCAAATTCTCGAGGTTGATGAGAAGAAGCGCATCAACACTCTAATAGGGGAAAGACGCACGAGACTGGGCGCCAAGTTGAGCGAAGTCACAGTGGAAGTCAATAGAGAAGTCTTATGTCAAAGCAAGCTTGCTTGGGTCTACGAGCAGCTCATACTGTGGACGAACGACGACGACATCAGACGACAATACGAAGAAAAGCTGTTGCAGTTCCGATATGACCGCCTCCTAGTTACTCCGGCGCCTGAGAAGGCTGCCGAACTCGAGGCTGTGCAGAAACTCGCCAACGACATGGTCATCATCAAACATCCTTTCAAGCTTGCTTGGGATATCGCCATTGAGTGGCAGGACTGTAAAGAGATCAAAGACTGGGATGTCAATGTTCTCAATGAGTACTGTGCTCACTTTCCGGACAGCGATCTATATCGCGTTTTGACCGGCTTCATGACAAGCGAGTTGTCGCCTTTCCCAAAAAGACCAGATACTGCACCGGCCAAGGTGGAAGTGGCTCAAGAGGAAGATGAGAGCGAGGATGACGAGGATGGCGGCGCTCCTACCTCGGTAATCCCTTACACAGACGAAGATAGGCTGCTTATGATGACGGAGGGAATTTCAACTACCACCTCGCTTCTTGCTCACAGGCTAATGGGAGAATACTATCAGCATCTCGAAGAGCATGAGAGCAATGTTGAGCTGATGAGGAAAGCCATGAAAATCATGATAAGTGAGACGGAAAAGACTGGAAAGGTCTTTACGAACAGCAACCAAGCATTTATGCTGTATCTCGGTACGGCTTTAGTATTTTATCAATCACCGCGAAATCATGGTGAGGCCAAATTTCTTTTCGACCAAGTACTCGAAGTCGACGCCACTTCGACATCGGCCATGATTGGAGTGGGCCTCATTTATGAAGAGGAAGAAGAGTTCGATAGCGCAATTGACTTCTTAAATCGCGCATTGAAAGGTGACGATACCAACCTCAGGGTCCGCGCCGAGGTTGGTTGGTTATACGCACTCAAAGGCGACTATATTCGCGGGAAATCGCAGCTCGAATCACTCCTCCCGGCCATGATATCTCAGCCCGTATCAAAGGATCTTCTTGCCCAAACGCAATATCGCCTGGGTTGCTGTATATGGAACATCGACCCTTCTAAGGCCGCGAGAAAGAGTCGCGACGGAGCTTACGCTTACTTTATCGATGCTTTAAAGAGCAATTTCAGTCATGCCCCTGCATATAGCAGTCTTGGTGTATATTATGCGGACTATGCCAAGGATAAGAAGCGAGCTCGAAGGTGTTTTCTGAAAGCCGTAGAACTTTCTTCGGCGGAGGTGGAATCGGCAGAGCGACTCGCAAGGTCCTTTGCCGATGATGGCGACTGGGATCGTGTTGAACTAGTAGCCCAACGAGTGGTGGACTCTGGGAGGGTGAAACCACCCCCGGGGTCGAAGAAGAAGGGAATCAGTTGGCCACTATCCTCTCTCGGCGTCGCCGAATTGAACAAACAGGATTACTCCAAAGCCATTGTTTCTTTCCAACAAGCACTCCGAATCTCTCCAAACGATTATCATTCCTGGGTTGGTCTAGGAGAAAGCTACCATAACTCTGGACGATACATAGCAGCAACCAAAGCGATCCAGACCGCTCAAGGGTTGGAGGAAACTATGGATATCAAGGACCCCAATGACACCTGGTTTACGAAATACATGCTAGGCAATGTGAAGCGGGAGCTTGGCGATTTCGATGAAGCTGAAGAATTATATCGCGATGTCATAACTCAGCAACCTGACGAAGAGGGCGTTGCTATTGCTCTAATGCAGACACTGGTTGAAAATGCCTTTGGCTGCATTGACAAGGGGCTTTTTGGAAAATCCGTTGAGCTTGCCATCAGGACGTTGTCCTTTGCAGTTTCTGTTTCGAAACCTATCACCTTCACGTTCAACTTTTGGAAAGCTGTTGGCGATGCTTGTTCCATTTTTTCACAAGTTCAGGGTCGTGCCCATGACCTTCCCGTGGATGACATACGTCAGATACTCAGCTTAGGTGCAGATCCGGAAACGGCTTACGCAATGCTGTACGATATTGACGGTGTCGGTAAGGAGGTGGTATTTGCTAAGGGCAAGTTTCCCGAGGATGAGCAACTTGGTGTCGACTTGACACAAAGTTTACATGCCACAATATTAGCTCATAAGATGGCAATTTATTTGACGGCCCAGGACGTACATGCCCAGGCAGTCGCGTACTATAACCTGGGTTGGGCAGAGAACCGAGCCCACCTATGTCTGCCTACGGATCTCCGCCTCCAATCGAGCAGGTATCAAAAGGCGGCCGTGCGCTGCTTCAAGCGAGCCATCGAATTAGAGGCTGGCAACCCTGACTTCTGGAACTCACTTGGTGTGGTCACTAGTGAGATCAATCCATCAGTCGCCCAACATGCTTTCGTCCGCGCGCTATATCTCAACGAAAGGAGCCCACATGCTTGGACCAACCTCGGCACCTTGGCGCTCCTCCAAAACGACTTGCAGCTCGCCAACGAAGCATTCACGCGTGCTCAATCCAATGACCCGGACTACGCGCATGCGTGGGTTGGACAGGGGTATGTGGCTCTACTTTACGGCGACGCTCGTGAGGCTCGCGGTCTCTTCACGCACGCAATGGACATTTCAGAGGCGTCATCGCTCATTACAAGACGTCAATACCCAATATCTGTGTTCGATTATATTTTAACGTTACCCACGCAAGCAAACGTATCAACCCTGGTTCAGCCTCTCTTCGCACTTGGTCAACTTAAACGCCTCAGTCCTCAAGATCTGGCTTATCAACACCTCTGGGCTCTTTTTCAGGAGCGGACTGATGACAGCCTTCATGCCGTCGCCACCCTTGATGCTGCGTGTAGTCAACTTGAGGCCAGCTACGAAGCGACCGAATCGCCGGACTCTCTGGCTAGGTTTGCCTTGGGAAAGACAGATTTGGCGCGGTCATATCTAGCATCCGGAAACAATGCTGCTGCCATCGAATGCGGTGAGCTAGCTCTTGAGCTGAGTAGTGACGATTCCGCCGAGGAGCTCAGCACAGAGCAACGCCGAAAAGCTCGACTTTCAGCACATCTGACGGTAGGGTTGGCCCAATATTTCAGCGGCCAGCCCGATGCGGCAGTAAACTACTTCGAGACAGCACTCGAAGAATCAGGCAATGATCCCAATGCAGCCTGTCTATTAGCGCAAGTTCTGTGGGCAACCGGAACGGACGAAGCGCGAGAGAGGGCACGCACTGTCTTATTCGAAATAATAGAAAGAGACGCTAGCCACGTACAGTCTGTGGTGCTCCTGGGGATCATCGCATTGATAGATGCGGATGACGAGTCGCTCGAGGCGGTAGTGTCAGAGTTGCAGACCCTACGCACGAGCGACAAAGCCACCGATGCAGAACACTCGCAGATCGGTGAGGTGTTCCGGGCAGTCGCTGCCCTAAACGAAAACAGCACAGAAGAGGAGGTGCTCGAGCAAATCCAGGGTGATGTGATGCTGTATCCACATTTGCCATACGGATGGTCCCGGTTGGCTGAGTTCAGTGGCGAGAAGTATCCAGCAGACATGGCGCTCAATGTCGGTTTGAAATCCGTCCCGCCCAAAGGGGAGCTCGGGGCCGCAGACCTGTCGGACGCGTACGCTGGTACCGGCAGTGTCGCCGATGCCCAGGCCGCCATCTTGATTGCGCCTTGGAGTCGCAATGGATGGGAGTCCCTGGGCAGCGCAGTTGCTTATTAAGCAACTGCGTATTTCCATGGCTTGGTATGTTCACCTTTTCTTTCATTTTCTTAGATGTATTTGCATTAACCTACTATGATGATATTTGTCACCCAAAAAAATATGTTTCAAGACGGGACTGAGATTTTCTTTGATGGATAAATTATACTCTGAACTTCTAGTTATACCTAACATTTCTTTTATTTTCCAAGAATGCAGTAAAAGTCAAGTGCTAATGATTCTTAGGCGGTCACAGACCAAATCTTTTGGATTTTGGGGATGCAGGGATACGATTGATGAATCAGAAAAGAGGACCTGATGTGATGATATGTTGGAAGGTTAGTGGTTTGGGTTGGCGGCATGACTTGGAAGGCTCAGCAGGAGAACCAAACTGTAGGCGGTTTTCTATCAGAGAGACTTGCCTTCTATAATATAGAATAGCTGTAAGAATAAAGCGTACCGTCTACTCATATACTCATTTTCACCCTATTGTGTTCTGTACTGCGATTTTCAACATTGTGGAATAACCGCTTATCAGCCTTGTCAGTGTGATAATTAACAGCAATTCACATGTACCCATTAGTCCATCCTTGGTCTGCACACAAGCAACTGCCTTAGATCCCCTAAACCTTAACATTAGGTAGGTACGAATAAGGAATCACGTGCCATATGCGACAAGCACAAACGGAGCATATACTGCTTGTAGGCTATGTAGGTACCTACCTGACGCTAACAGGAGGAGGTAGGTTTTACCAGGCAAACCTATTCAATGGCTTCACACCTAAACTCTTATTCACTATTAGAGCATATTAAATCGGCTGCCCTAATAATGTTCAAATATACTCTTTGGTGCGTTTACGCTTATTTTGGTCCGTGTTCATATTTTCACCCGTATATCGCGTTTTAATCCTCACTCTTTTCTCCCCCTCTCCATCACCCAACACATGTAGATGCACATTTCTCCGAGATTTTCATCCGCATCTTCTATACACGTATGAATCTTCGAGGCATTGTCCAATTACTTGTTTATTGAACATCTGCTAGTCAAAAAGCGTTACATTCAAGCCCTTGTCGAGTATCACAAGCATATCAACAACATGTCTCCTCAAGTCACAAACAATTCCTGCATGGAGCATGCCTGTGAGTCATTCGTCCCTATTTTGGCACCTTCAAATAACTAATGTGGCCAGGCTGCAATGTCGACATAAGCACCCGTGAAGCTCCGGGACCAGAGTCTAAGCCTATGGAAAACACCGCCCTCGCCCTCGCCATACGCCGGTGTCAGCGAGACTCCGCCACCCCTATATGTGTTCCACCTCCCCCTCGTAATAGGGAGACCAGAACATTTCGGGAACTATTCATTGCTAGCCTGGTTGACAAGCCAGCTACGTCGCATGAATCGACTGTACCTGCCTTATCACCAGCCACTATAACTGATAAAGCTCCGTCAGACGCCATCAAGGTAGCCACTCCCCAGAGGGTCTTCGAGAAGTTTGACGCGCCACGCTTGAACGTGGACAAGGAAGAGTTCAGACAAGATGTCAAAGAGTACGGTCTCAGAACACTGAAAGATTCACGCTGGGCCAAGAACGGGGCGCGAGAAGAACACCGCCCAGAAGCTCCAAGGGACTCTCCCGGGAAAACTAGCGATCCTCAATACGATTTCCTCCCAGCTCTACGGGGCTCTGGTCCAGCCAATAGCATCGGAAGGGACACGTCAAAGCAAAACCCGCCATACGTCAAGACAGAGCGGAAATTCCAACCGAAGAAGCAGAGTGGGCGAGATGGCCCTAAATACAACGGTAAGACACCGCGGAAATTTCAAGGCATTCAGGAGCATGAGACACCGCGCGAGCCGCCGAGGTTGCTCATGGATAAGGAGGAGTTTGCACGGGATGTCGAGAAGTACAACCTGAAGACTCTCAAGGATTCCCGTTGGGCGTGATCTAGGGAAATGGGTCATTGAAAGAGGGCGAGAGCGAGAAGGAGGAAAGAGGGAACAAGGAATATGGAAGAGTTAGGAACGAGATGGAACGATTAGGAATGTGGAGATGTTATGAAAAGAGCTCGAATTTGTTTGGAACATGCTCATGTTAGGAGTTGCATCTACAGAGCTTAGCTCTTCGGATACATCTTACTTAGGCCATCTGCAAAGTGCTGTCATGAATATCACACAATCGGTAGCCCCAATCTACCATGTTGAGCTGCTTATTAGCTGTTGTACAGAGATCTCACGTGCTGAATTCAAGTATCGGTGATATCTATATACGTTATACGTGCCTCGGTGCGTGTTCTGATTCTATTTGCTAATGTTTTTGCGCGAGCGAGGCTACGGCGTTTTGACTACCGATCAAACGTACATATAACCTAAAATATCCCCAGAAGAACCAGATTCCCTTTCAAATGGCTATGGACCTAGCTGCTCCCTAGTATTTTATTATTAATCAGGGCTATTTGCAAGCTTTCTACGCGTCCCCGTGGGCAACATCTACAGAACTGCTATCACAGATATCACACGATAGGTTATCGCAATCGAGGATGACGCTCTTGTTGATTTAAGGGAGTCAGATGCACTCCACCACCTCAACAACTATATGTGTCTCTATCTCTCCCATAGTCAATGGCCTGTTTCTTTCCTTCTGATGATTCTGTATACAACCACCATTCTGCTACGTATGTACTCAACTCCACTCTCCTTGACAGTGTTGCTAATTAGCTGACTGTATCTCGGTTCTTGGGTGATGTGCGTTGGCTTAGGTAAGTTATCTTCATAAATCGAAGTTATAATTAGGTTCATGATGTTTAAACTTGCAGAAACTTCTCTGCAAACAAGAATCTATGTTCATGCTTGACCGTTTCCTGTATAACACAACTTTAATAATTCTAGGGCTTACATACGTAATCCATCCTTTGCCGACGTATATGTGTATCAACTCTATACCTATCCATCAGTCTATTCCGAATCTCCTTCCCACAACACCAACTTTTATCAACCCGAGAATCTACACATATCTGCCACCAAAGTCCACATAAAAGTTATGGTTAATAACATCGATAACTCCTTAACGGAGCTTCCACAAAGAGTTTGTAAGTCTTCAATCCCAGCTACACTAACCTCCAGCACCTCTATTCTTTGCTAACCAACGAACGCAGCTATAAGCGAGTCACCAAGAAGATACTCCACAGGGCCAAGGTTAAAATTCCGACGAGCTTTTAGGAGAGCCGCCGACAAAGTCATGGCCAGGACCGACCCTCGTTACAAAAGCTGGGATCACTTACTTGCTGTGGCCGAAGAGCGATCCGCTGCATCTCCATCTCCTGGCCCTGCGACACCAATACCTCGTCCAGTGACACCCCAAAATCCTCCTATGACACCAGAACCACGTCCTACGAAACAGAAACATCATCCGGTGAAACCAAAGCCAAAATATCGTCCTGCGGTACCATACCCAACCGACACTTGCCAGCCTTTCCGTATCCACGCCAGACCGAGCTCTATATTAACAACTAGTCGCGTCGATACGCCTCACATACAACGGCATTTCTCATTAATAGCCCCTCCCAGATTCCAGTCGCAGTACCCCGAGCGCCATCAAGACTTCATCAAGACCGTCCGAGGCTTCAGGGATCTTGGCTTCGACGCTTCTGAGGTCGCACATTTCTTCTCGAAAGATAACAAAATGGAGGGAACGGGACGCTTTACGGTACTTTTTAACGAGTATCCCAACATGTCTAAGGCCCTGCAGGCATTCGAGGAAATTGGGTTCAAGCCATTGGAGGTACGGGAGGCTTTGAGAAAGAACCATACGGACCCTGCGGCTCTGAACGTCTTGTATGAAGCTAGGGTGGCCCTTTTTGCGATGGGTCTTGAAGGTCGGAGGATAGTGCTCGGTCTGCTGCAGTGGGGACCCTTTGATCCCGAGTTAACATTTTAAATACGTGGTATTTTTGGAAAGGTTGTGCTATCAAGGCTGATATGAGAAGGGAAGTTGGAAATAACGGAACATGGCATGTAAAAGGGATCATAGCGAATCTTCACTCTGTTGAAGTAAACTGAGTCATGTAGTCACATGATGTACTGAGACACTTAGGGGGCAAGAAGGGCACGGATGTCTTGTTCATGTGTATATATGAGGCCGCTTCCACCCCTGAACCAATACTACGGCAAAGACCAATCAGCCTGACAATAGTTGATCTAGGCTATGATATTGGTTACTAGGACTGAATTCCTTTCTAGCAAGTTGTATTAGATTTATCCCTTCTCTTATTTATTGAATTAACGCCCCCCGTTACAGATCTTTAAAGCAGGTTGTTTTTATTCTTTCTAAAATAAGTAGAAGTTCAGTGATTTGTAGGACATTTTTGTCCATGTCTTTTTGAAGTGACAAGCTAATAGAATGTGCTCCAAATACGCAATACGCAGAGTAATTATGTCTGAATAGTAGGTATTATATAGGCGTTACATTCAGCTTGACTACTACGTACGGTAGCTCGATATTATTGATTGCTGACCTTTCTCTCTCTGTCTCAAGAGGGAGAGAGTTAGTCCTTTATATAGACGCAATTCTAGTTATCCCCGCTTCATAAGACCCTTCTACCCCTTTGCAATCTTTGTATCTGACAACTATATTAGCATTCATGAGTTGTGTTCGAAGTAGTAAATTTCACCTGTAAATGTGACTATCCAGTCGTGCACCCACAAATACCGACAGACACTCATAGATAGATAGTCATAATATGACATAACTACCCTTAATTATTTGTTTGTTGCTACCCGTTCATTAATCTCTTTAGATGTAGGCATGAGGAGCAATTCTATTCCACCATAGATATATTGGTACTAATCGACTGGTACGTGGATAGCGGCTTCAGCCAGGGCTACCGAGAGAGAAATAGACTAGAGTAATGAGTCAATGAGAGATTCTCCATCTTTCTAGAATTGGCAACAACACCACAGGTTGCCACGCAATACGGTCAGACCAGTCGTATAGCGAAACAGGAATGGAGAGGCAGGATGCACTCCTTGATACAAGAACATCCCCAGTCAGAAGTTAGAGGGTTCCACACCCTGTCGTACCAATTCCACCCGTGAGATTCAAATCCCGGATGGCGGATTCATAGTCATCGTAAAAGGGCGACATGACTCCGGCGGATAAAGTATATTTAATTAAAGAATCGTAAACCTGAAAATTCAGGGCGTTCGTCTCTAGCAATATTGTTTCGGCAAAGGGGATAGGATCAAATGCACCAAAGTAGCAAGAGACCGAGTTGTAAATGTCGTCAAATTCGACGGAGTCCGAAGTCGATCCCCAAGTCCATTCGGTGGCTGGTGCATCTTCTACGGACTGAGCATTAAAGTCGATACCACCAGAAGTGAAGTAGTAGTTGGCATATGTGACTTGCGTCTGTCGGCGGCTTTTGGTACTCTGTAGGGCCGCGGAGCCGCCGTCACCGAGGCCAAACTTCCAGGAATTCTTGCCGTCAGTGTCGCGTCCCATATAGGTGAAATGGAAGTCTTGACCACGGTACTTAAGTCCGAAAACTTCACGGGGAAGCGAGTCGAACTCCGAGCCTCGCTTCTGAGTGGTCTTGCTTGGATCCCACGTTCCGAGGTGCCGGACTTCAGTGTTGAGTCCGACGGACAGGTCACGCGCCCTATTGTTTAACAGGTTAGACTAGCCATATAATTGTATGTGTTTCCCTCAGAAACCGCAACTCTCAATCGACTTACAAGATGCTAGCCCACTCATCGCGTTTGTTAATTCCGGGGATATGCCATCCGCTATTAGTCAACGACTGCGCGAGCTGGCCGCGCAAATCGGCCCCCTGATAAGCTAGGGTGACAAGCGAAATGACAGTTGTAATGGCGCCGAAGAGGCATTGTACAGCGTTCCCAGTTCCTTGCGTAAATTGCTGACAGGACGCAACCAACCCATACCAGGTGACTACATAGGCGCCAGCACTGAAGATTTTCACGCCTAAGGTGCTGTACTTTACAAAGGCGGGTTCGTTGTCTCGAGTGGTCATATCACCCCGTGGTCGAAGTGACAGACTCTTCACTTCATTTTTCTCTCTTTCAATCTTGGCGAGAGCTTTGACTTGGTTAACTTGCAGATCCGAGCCGTATATATACGCATTCGATTGAAACAACGGATTTGACATACTGATGTTGGGCCACTCAGGGGGGAGCTCTGGCAGGTAGCTATCGTATTGGACAGGATAAGTTTTGTTGTGTGCCATCCCTGAAACCTGAGGATATCTCGATTTCAGAGTAGACTCCAGGCTGGTTTCTGAAGTCCTTGGATAAGAGTCTCTTGACCCTGGGACAAGAGATAGGACCGGAATGGCAACCGAAGAAAGAAACAACAGATAGTTGACTTGCATGTTGGGCTTTCAAATTGCTGGACTAGCTGTATAAGCAGGGAAGACTGATACTGAGAATTGTTTTCTGCTACAGCTTGAAGAACCTGTGATCGAGACATGATCATAACGACAGCTCTTTCAAATCTCGTCGCTTCTTATAGTTGAGCATATCATTTAGATGCTCCTAACTCCATGCTTCGTTGGCTTTGAGAGCGCATCTGAATCGGGCCTCATACCGCGAAGCAGCCTGTTTCCAGCAATCTGTGCCTCTCATTGCCACCTGATTCCATCATGAGACAAAGCTGTGCCGTTTGTCTGCGGTTGAATGTTGCTAATTGTGAACGTCTCCGAGCTTACGACCAGTTCGTGCGGTTGTGGAAACGAATAATTGAGCCGTAATCACGTTTGGCACGTAGAATACGGATCGTCTTCATGCCGCATTCTATCAGCGATACAACAAAACTTGTGTAAACTGAGATAGACTATGGAAGATCGGAAGACGCGGTGATCTTTTTTTGGCGTACGGCAGGCAATCTCATCTCATCTCATCTAAGACGTTGACACCACGAATCACACAGTCATTGCTAGTCTCAGCCAATAAACTATAATCTAGTTCGTTGTTGGTTGCTGTGGAAGTAATACGTGCGCCACGAATAAGCCGAATGCATGATTGTTCGTAAGTGGCTGGTAAGCTGACAACCAACATGCATATCTTTTTATATAACTCCACCCTTCACCAGGATTATACACAGCCCCTATTTTGTTTCGATTGCTACCAACAGCTTTGCATCTTTCTTCACTCTCGGGGTTGCTTTGATTCACCCCGATTCTGCCCCTGACGCTATCACACGCAGTTACGGTTCGTCCTACCTTAAACGAATGCAGAGCCAGCAAGGATTATGGCTAATACTGCCAACATGAAGACGTCCGTGTTTCGCGGTGAGATCTCTCCACCCAAAACCATAGACTGGTTGCTCTTTACTAACGATAAACAGGCAAAGATGCAACAAATTCCAGCAGCAAATCTCCGATGAAAGAAGACAAGGCTGTCGACTGTATGTCTTGCCACTATCTTTGACAAGATGATTGAGCGCTAATCTAAAGTAGCTGGGGTCAAGACAATGCGTTCTCAGATGGTTTACTACTTGCTCGGCCAAGTGTACAGCACCTATCGTGCTTATGAGGAGTACCGAAATTTCGATGGATGGGATAGTCTAAGTGGGCAGCAGAAATTCTGGCTTGTCTGGGGTTCGTTTTCTACCGTTATTTTCCTTTTTTTCACAACCTGCTATCTGCTTGCGGAGTGTCTGGAGTATGGCAGGCTTAGAAAGGGAGGAAAGGGAGAAGACTTGTTACTTTGAACTCTTAATCTGAGAGGATCGTTGACAATAGAACACCGAATTGGATGCTTTGTCTTTATCTCTTCATATTATGCGAAAGATTTCTGCATATCCGATAAGTATTCTGAGACTGTACCGTACTAAAATAAGTCGGAGTTAGTAACCCGTTAATCGATAGTTCAAGTCTTTCGATAGTGAATTGAGGGTTTGGCTGCGTACATGCGTGTAACCATAACCGTTGACGACTTTCGACAATGAGAGATCCTCAAACACTTAGCTAGCCATCAGTGTAGTACGAAATGCCTAACCATACAACATAGCCAACGTTAACTATCGCGTCGACCGCGCTGACCTATTTGACCCAACTATTAACCAACCAAACTGATCTACCTACCTATAACTGACCTACCGCGATAACCTCACCTTGCCAGACCAACTAACCTATTACAGCTGTGACCGATATACCTTATACCGATCTATCTACCTACCTATCTACCACCGACCAAAAATGCTACCGAGATTATCTGACTTATCTGATCAAATTACCTATTCGAGTCTGTCAACAAAATCGATTAAACAAGTCAAACAGGCTGGAAACAGAATTCAAGCAAGTCAAACTAGGTCGAAATGTTTTTATTGGCTCGTTTTGACTGTAATGAGCGCTGGTGCGCAAGTGTTCTATAATGACGTACGCAAAGTTACCCCGTACGTCTACAACTTTAAATTTACGCAACAACAAGGACTATTGTGAAGGCAAATGGGCGGATAAATAGGTCAAGTAGCCAACACAGCAACTGTCGGCAGGTACGCCCTAGGTGCTGTATATAATAAGTAGCTACAGTGCTAGGCACCTGGTCTCCTCCATCACCTCTACAACTACAATACAACCCACAATGGCATTGCCTGACAGCAACTAAATAATTTTATCTACTTGATTAGCTATATGCTATATTGGTTATCGATCTAAACAATATACATATACCGCAGCTAACGGTCAGTTGATCAGTCATTTTCGTTAAGGCGTTGAAAGGTTTAAACTAGTAATCAACTGCCGATTAACATTTCACTCAGCCGCACGAGTCTGCCGAGGGAATATGCATGCATAGCGTCCGACTGTATTGTAAGGCATATAGCGAACAAATCCAGCCTTATCAGCAGCCCCTTTGTACCTTATTCGGGACTGTTTTTCCTTACATGTCTTTAGTCCGGTTCCTGATTCACACCAGACGAGGAAACTAAAACGGTAGGATAGGCGACTGGCCTGCAGATTAAACTCAGGAACCTTAAAACGGTAGGATAGGCGACGACACTTGTTGTTACACGAAAGCTTTGGGACCTTCGTGGACAAGTGTCTCGCTATATACACGTGTCTTTTTGTACTCCAAATGCCTCTACAACTATCCTCATTTATACTGTATGCTTTGCGACATGTAGATACAGTTGAAGGTGTTGCGCATTGATAATAGCTGCATAAGAACACGGTCCGCCCCGCCATACCAGATGGCCAACCATCGGCCAGCACCGCCTTCAGCTGCTGCGGTTGCCAGGCTTCCGGGCTGAAGAGTGGTAAAATCAAAAACTATGCATTACTTCTGTCTCTCGTTAATACATTAATTCAGCAAAGAGAAGCGCACGGTGGCCCGGGCACGGCGTTGCTCACCAAAGGTTCCGTGCTAGGACTTATCTTAGGAATATAAGTAGAGAATCCTTGTGCTTCTAAATAGATCCAGGCCAAAACAAATCCTCTACCAAAGACATAAGGGTCATAAGATGAAGGTAAGATACCGAAAAGTCTCATAAAACAGGCACAGCCGCAAGCCATTCAGATTAAGGTGTCTGAATGGGATTTTCATCAACTTTATTTCGAATCTTGACTCAAAGTTCATTCTGAAAATTCTAAACCTTATAATTTGGCCAGACCACACCGTGGCAGTATCTCCGTAGGGATATATAGCGGTGATTCTCCAAGCTAGATAGCTAAAGCTCTTTCCCCTTCTTTCCTACAACCGCCTCCAATCACATTACCCGATTCCTGCCCCGATATCTATGTCTCTTTCGCGCTTCTTCAATTCTATTGTACAAGCCATTTACTCCACAAGGCCAATTTTAAGATCAGCAATTATAATGCCTCTCATCGTTGAAAATCCCACCGCAGAGGGTGGCGATCGTTCTGGTAAGTCAACGTTACCATTCATTCACACTCTTTCCTTATAAGAGGATCTCGCTAACCAGTTTACCACGTCAGCCCATAGTAGCGAGACGCAGACTAGATCTGTGTCAAGAAACGTCAAGGGGAACACCACGACCGAAAAGACTATCAGCAACACGTCTACTATCAATGACTCGGCCACGATCAAGATCCATATGGTGACCACAGTGGTAAAGACCGTCGTCCCCCACTGCCCCTTTTCGAGAATCCCAACCCCCAATCCCTCATCCCTGCGACCGCCCAACCCGCCTTTCCCTTCGTCTTCATCTCCAACCGCGGTGATGAGCCCAACATCGTCGACCACGAGCTCTACTCTCCCTGAACCGATGTCCACATTGAGCGCAACCAAAGAGCAGCCCGGATACATGTGGGACCTGCAGGGGGCATATATGACCCAGAGAGAGAAAGAAGAGAGAAGTCTCCAAAGAGCGATATCGAACGTCCCGCCCAAAATCGCCAGAGCCAGGGGAGACAGATGCCCCTTTTCCCGGTCCTCGTTCCCCACCTCAGCCAAGTGAGGAAGAAAATGATCCAGAGGGACAGAGACTTGAAGAGAATTTGAAAATACTCTATGATGAAGGTCATCATTACTTGGACCAGAAAACCCTAGAGGCGTCCTTGGAGTTGGCGAAAGATCGTCTGTTGAAACACCAGCGCCACAGAGAAATTCGAAACTCAGAAGATGGGCAGAAAGCTTCCCTTCGTCCGAGAATGAGCTACCTCTGATGAGTTCAGAGGAGATAGGTACTAAGGGGCTGTGGAAATATAAAGATGAAAATCTACTTGGTAATGTGTGTCCAGAACTCCTAGAAGTTTAAAAACTTGAAAAAAAAATTGAAAATTTATCATACCTAAATGAATTTAACATTTATTTGTTTGCTCTCATGAGCAATTAACACGTTCAAAAATATACGTATAGGCTAATCGTGTAACATAAGAATTCCTGAGTGAGGAATTCACTTCAGCAGTCATTAGTCAGTTAGAAGTCGACCGGATATGATCTGCTAAGTCGCAACTAGTTTGATCTAACATAATACCCATACCTCGATCCGGTCATTCAGTTCCTCCTTCGCCAAACGAGAACCCCTATTCGGTTCCTAACTACATCAGAAAATCTCAGTCGAACCCAAAGAGAATAACAGATAAGCAGAAACTACCACTATTCTGCATGAAATCTAAACTCCCTTCCTATCCTTCACAAGACGAAAGAAGCGCGCGCTATACACAATCAGACAGTTGTCCACGAAAGTTTCCAGACCCTCATCCAACCACAAGCGTCTTTACCACGCCTAAATATGTGGCTCCGAACACCATCATCACCTTCTACGAACCCAATGGATCAGAGTTTGCAAAAGGCAAATATTGGGGCGACCCTACTTACCAAAAAATTCAAATCAATATACCCATCCGGTTTTGCAACCATTCCAACTCGAAGCCGCGACGTATCGTCCTAAGCCAGCACTGCTGAGCAAATCACCTCAATACAAAGGGGTAGAAGGAAATCTCTTTGCCTTTACATAGCTACGCTCCTAATCCTTATATATCTACCCAGGAATGGTAAGGGCTCGTTTAGACGGAAGATTAACAAGGGTACTACTTTATAAAACGTATCATATATAAGTCCAACGCTACCTGCTTAACTCCTCCTGAGATTTTCTATATATGACACTGATGGAGAAACAAGTGGGTGGAAAAGATGTTGTATTGGGATCCTATGGACCAGTGAGGAGTAGAAGTAGATATCAGTGTGGTCCAGAACCTATTACTGGGTGTAGCCTTCCCAAACGGATGACTCCCTAATCTGAGTCCTACCTTTCTAAGTGGAGTGCTAGAAAGGTGACTGACCCAACCTCAATAACCCAAAATAGGGGTATTAGGGGGTATTATAGGGTAGCCTGGGCAGGCCCCTGAAAGTGTAGCCAGAGATAGCTGAATGAACATACGAGCATATATATGCAAAAGCAGAGTCGCCAATGTGATAAATCATTCTACCCAGCAAGTGCAAGCCCAAGTTAGTTCGTATCTTAGGGATGATAAATCCGCATCCAATATGGATTTCACTTCACCCCTGAGACTATTTCAATAGATACAAATACGGGCTAATTATGTCAGTCGCTGTGCTTGCGAAAAACCTTATTCTTGACAGCAGCCTCGTCACGTATATGTGCATGATATCTACCTACCTAGCTTAATCCTATTTGGACTACATGTACATCATATGCAGCTTGGCGCATACGGCTACAGCATGCCCGCTTGGCATGGACAGCCGTTATTAGCAAGGTCATGATATCAGGGAATCCGATGCGAAGTTCAATGTAACTGTCAGGCTTTGCCATTGTGTGGTTGTATTGTTGTTTTGTAGAGGTTATGGAGGGGCTAAGTGCCTAGCACTGTAGCTACTTATTATATACACATCCTAGGCCATACCTGCCTCCAGTAAGTGTCTTCAAGGTATAAAAAACAAGGCTTATAAATCTTTCACAAAGGGTCAAGCTGCATGATGTTCCCCTACGCGAGTTATTCAAATAGACCCCGCTAATTAAGAGGTATTGAGAAAGGCGTGCAGTACTTTGATTATGCTAATTCTATCTATCTCTTCTTTTGAGAATAGAATTATAACCTCTAAACTGCAAACCTAACACCCCCATTCCACGCTGGCGTTTATTCCCACCAGACGGGAACAGCTCTACCAAACCAGCGAATTGTCAAGAAGTAGCCAGTTGCAACACCACCAGACAGAGTGTAGCGGCAGGGGAAAACAACCGTATCGACGATTCAGTGGTGGAAGCGTTGGATCGATTTCAGGAACCAGTAATGAATAAATAAAAAAAGAACACAGGCGCAAAATATCAAGCAATGACTTGATATCGAAGAACAAACTCCACGCTATAAAGCTCGTGTCACCGTATATCACAAATACCCACCCCCATCTACTCTATTCGCTCCGAAAGGGTGAAGAAGAAAAGAACTCAAGCAGGCTCATTCTCATATCCGATCTGTGGGTTCCACGGGCTTCATGTCAGCTGAGACGAACTCGTCTTGGCGCTTAAACGCACCGGTCGTGTGTCCGTTAAGCGACCGCTCGAGGTTATCAAGAGAGCTTCGCGCCGGTTTCTGAGCAGCACCGAATTCCTTATCGTCGTAGCGCTGCTGATACTGGTCGTGTTGCTGTTGCTGTTGCTGTGGAGCCTGACTATGGACAGCGGCGGCTTGTGGCTGGCGGACGCCGGCGGACGGGACTTCAAAGCCGTAGTCCTCGAGTTCTTGGTTATTCTTAGGCCATTCCTTCTCGTCTTTGCGTTTCCTCCGGAGGTGTAAGAAGGTCAGCACGGCGCCAGTGACGACCACGATAACGGCGCTGTGTTCGTGTTAGTTCAGTGTTACTCCTGGCTTCCTGGAACGGCAGTGGAGAATGAATGCGTGGAATCATTCTTACATGGTGACGCCAATGGTGACGCCTGTGGAGTTGTCGGAAGAGGAGGGTTTTTCGCAGAGATTGATGTCGGGTTGAGGATGGCATTTGGCGTCATCGTCACGGATGACCAGGTGTCGGGCTATCCTGCCAAACCTGACGGCGGCGGCGGCGTAGTCCACAGTCATGATGACAAAGGTTAGGTTTGGTATTATTACGTTTCGTCGGTCGTCTCGTCCGGCGAGGGTCTATCTTAAAAGACAGGAGAAGGTTTGGGAGGTGAGTCTCTCTCTGTCTTATCGCAACGTGGTATTGGCTGCTGGTGATCGACTTGGGGTATTGAAACTCTATCGGGGATCGGCAGAGTTCGTCTGTACTTGAGGTAGCGAGCGTAGATATTGGCGATTACAAGTTCTACAATGTCGATCGAAGTGTCTATCAATTCGTCGAGGGAAGCTATACGCAAAGAATGGCACAGAAGAGGCTGTACAGGGAAGAATTGGGAGGAAATGGATGACGCCCAAGACAGGCTGGCTGGTGGATCACGGTAAAAGGAATGTCCAGGACAAGCGAGTACTGTGTAAATGATTGATTGAATGAATGAATGGATGGCAGAATGGATGGTTGTACCGGTATATTTGAGTTATCGTGTCCAACTACATACTAGTACAAGGAGGTGCAGCATGCCTAACGTGGGCTAGCGACAAGGAAAACATGGGAAGACATGGGCAGACATGGGGGGTGTGTGAAGAAAGGGATGAAAGAATTGGAATGAGGTCAGACTGCCATCTTGTTGTTACTGTATCGCCTGTATCGCCTGGACCAAGAATGGAGCTTGGATCGGCAGTGCCTGGTGCGGCGGGTTCTGCGGCGGGCCCCAAACGGCCTACAGCAGATGCCCTAAAAGGCAGGCTAATATTATGAAGCAGGGGCTCTGATTGGCTGATATGTCATGCTCCCCTGGGTTTGCTTGTTTTGGGAACTGCACCTAATCATCCTAGCACTCTCGTTGGTGTATCAGCTCGTGTAGCACGCGCTGCTCTATTCCAATTCAGTTTGCAGGTACTGACGTATTACCTACACGTGTGTAAGTGTCTGTAAGTACCAACGTGTACATCGAGAACATTATCACCAGCATACACACGACAGGATGCAGATGCACATAAATGTGTTGTAGCTAGCACCTATCAAAATGCTTTGCCTATATCGTAAAATTGAATCAATGAAATTATAATTCTTTCGTACACTAGTACATTGTCAGGTAAGTATAGAAGTCTTGTTTTGAGAAAGCCCCCTAACCTGGTTGTATACAAGATGTTGCAAAACGGCGTGGCACAAGCTATAATTACAAGTACCTCTCACATAGCCCACCGGAAGGGCCGGAAAGCGAAGCAAGCAATACGAAGAGCTACATATACACGTGCAGAACCAGAGACCAAAAAGAATCAAGAAAACAAAAACAAGAAAATGTTGATAAGAAGGTCCTTGCTTAACTATTTATTTTATTACAGGATGATAAGAACTATTTATTCGATGTATGGAAACGCGGGGTGTTGCGGGATCAAGGCTTGGCTTATGAAACCAAAAAGCTTGAATTGCTGCTTGTTCCATGTAAATACCTGGAGCGGAAGGGAGATTGCATGAAGAGAAAATAACGTATGTAGCCTAACCCAGGTGCTTACCCTCGCTTACCAAAGGTAGGTAGTATAATTCTTAGCGAGCAGGTACATAGTGGAGTAACACTAGTGGCCGTGTAGGCATGCTAGCTCATTTCATCCGGTGGACACGAACTCGATCATACTGACACCATCGTATGTATACATAACAACACATTCACACATTCACACATTGGGAGAATTGTTATGAACCACATCTTCGATCTAGACCTGGGGTATTTATATTACGTTACTTGAAAGCTATGCCGAGTCCAGCTGACGTAATACTGTCTTCAAGCGCAGTTGTAGTCTACATTAGTCGAGGCTCAACGGCATCATTCCGCGCGGGGCACCGGTTTCCAATAGGTAATAGCATATCGGCAATAACACTGAACGTTCTCACGAGACCACATATAAGTAATAAAAAACAAAGAAAACTGCTTATCGGTTGGTAGATAGTATTTGTTAGGCCCGGGGCGAGGCTATCCGTTAGTAACCGTAACTTTGGTTATTTCCCGATTGGGGAACACCAGCGTCATCCTGAGCCAGTCAGAGCGTTGCGGATTGAACTTCGTTGAAGTCATTCCCGGGCCCGGCCCGCGACAAACCGAGGCGGAAACGCTCACTTGACGTGCAGGTTAAGCATGCACTTACATATAGATGCAGATAGATAGATAGGTAGCCGGCATCCCGCTGCTGTTTTTTTTTTTTTTTTTTTTTTTTTTTTTATATAAGTGCTGGACAATGGGGTTTTCTATTGTTGGTATTATTGTTACGGCTTTATGAGACTCCTGTTTGCATAATTGAGTGTATATGAACCTCTCGTCACTTGTGATCGAAGCCGTGAGAGGCCGGAATCGTGTACATTCTTGATTGAACCCGAGACATACATCACGGATACGAGACAACCATGGCATCCGCTCATATTGGCTACCTTCTGCCCGGCGCAGTCGTATTGGCCCTCCTTTATGTATGTTAGAGCAGCAATGATCCCGAACAACGATGATAATAGGCCTGGCAGCCGACTAACAAGTCATTCCAAGGTCGCCGGACTAGTCGTCTATCGCGTCTTTTTCCACCCATTGGCCAAATACCCGGGTCCTTTCCTCGCCAAGATCACAGATGCCCACCAGCTCTATCATGCTTGGAAGGGAGATCGCCACCTGGAGTTCTGGCGCCAGCACGAACGATATGGTATGTATTCCCGTTCTATCGCACAGATAACATGAATGAAGAGATGTCAATACAAGAAGAGGGAAAAAAAAAAAAAAAAAAAAAAAAAAAAAAAAAAAAAAAAAAAAAAAAAATTTAAATACCCAAAAAAGGTAAAATCGTAGGGTTCGGACCCAACAACAAAACGAAAAAAAAATAAAAAAAAAATTAATTAAAAAAATTTTTTAAAAAAAAAATAAAACATAAAAAAAAAAAAAAAAAAAAAATATCCCGCAAAAAAAAAAAAAAAAAAAAAAAAAAAAAAAAAAAAAAGACACAACACTAAATTAGATTCGCCATCTAGGTAAAATCGTACGGTTCGGACCCAACAGCCTCTCCTTCAACTCCAACGGAGCCCTGAAGGATATCTACGGGTTCAAGGCGAATGTGCGCAAAGCCGCATTCTACGGTACGTCCTTATCTTTCATTACTCACTCTTACTCACTCAAAGCAACTTTTTACATCTCATAAAGAAAACACATACTCATAGCCCAACAGACGCTTTCGCACACCCCGTCCCCAACACACATAACACTCGCGACAAGAATGTACACGCCCGCAAGCGCCGTGTGCTATCGCAGGCCTTCTCCGACCACGCGATGAAGGAGATGGAGCGCTACATCCTGTCCAACGTGCGCTCCTTTTGCGAACAGGTCGGCCTTGGCGCTAGCGAGGGCCGCAAAGGCTGGACGGGCCCGAAGAATATGGCGGACTGGTGTAACTACCTCGCCATGGACATCCTCGGTGATCTGTGCTTCGGCAAAGCCTTTCATATGCTTGAGCAGCCGGACAATCGATATGCATTAGAGCTTGTGTCACTCGCTACGACACGGCATCTGATTGTAAGTTTTTATCACTCTCACCATTTTTTCTTATTGCCTTTCTTTGGCGGTTGAAATATGTCAAAAATACGTCGAGAATAAGGGGGGAAAAGTCGGTGTTGGTGAGATCATGTTTCTAATCGCAAATAGTGCGGAACCATGCGTATCGTGGAGAAACTCAGCCTGGATAAAGTCCTGTTCAGAAAGATCGCCACTGGAAGAGCCAAGTACATGGCCTACAGCAAGGCGCAGCTGACAGAGCGCACCAAGCTCGGCGACGACACGGACCGCCGCGACTTCTTCTACCACCTTCTCAAGGCGCGCGATCCGGAGACGGGCCAGGGATTCGCGATGCCGGAATTATGGGGTGAATCGAACTTACTGTAAGCCCTTCCTCATACCCAACCCATCCCAGATCTCACATATCTCATTTCAAATTCTACCCCCACGAAAGATAAAACGTTAAACGGGAATGTTTACTTACGTTCATCGTGTACAGCATCATCGCAGGCTCAGACACAACCTCAACAGCCATGGCCGCAACCCTCTTCTACCTAGTCCGCAACCCCCAAGCCCTAGCAAAAGCCACATCCGAAGTCCGCGCCGCCTTCGCCAACGAAGAAGACATAACCCAAGGCCCCCAGCTGAACTCCTGCACGTACCTCCGCGCCTGCATCGACGAGGCAATGCGCATGTCCCCCTCGGTAGGCGGCATCGCCCCCCGCGAAGTGCTGCCAGGCGGCATGACCATCGACGGCGAGCCCATCCCGCCCAGCACCGTCGTCGGCGTCCCGCACTACACGATCCACCACAACGGCGCATACTACCCCTCCCCCTTCACCTACGTGCCGGAGCGCTGGCTCGCCGGGTCCGCGGCTAGTTCGAAGATGTCGCTTACGGATAACGTGATTACCGAGCGCGACGTGGCGCTTGCGCAGAGCGCTTTTTGTCCCTTTTCTGTTGGACCGCGCGGATGCATTGGGAAGGGACTCGCGTATATCGAGCTCATGACTACGCTTGCAAGAGTGTTGTTTATGTATGATCTGCGCAAGTCTGTTGCCGGACCGGATCCTGCTGAGGGGAGGGCTGAGCTGGAGTGGGGACGGCAACGGGCTGGGGAGTATCAGCTTTTGGATCAGTTTACTAGTCTTAAGGATGGGCCTATGGTTGAGTTTCGGAGGCGGATATGAGATGGGTGATGTAAGTGCCTAAGTGATTATGTATTTTGGATAGGGTCTATGATATCAGATTTGATGAATCCTCGCCTGGCTTATTTGACGACTACGCTGATATCGTAAGACATTTATTGTGAATGTCTGATTTATCAGGGGTGAGATAGTGGTGGAAGAAAGATGAAAAGCGAGCTTGGCGTTTCTGTGAGCAGGGCTGCGCGACGACAGTCTAACCATCTAGTTGGAGAAAGCATATTGGCACCTTGATATCGCGCGTAGTTTATTGTGCTATTGGATTCTTCGTCTCCCGTTCTCACTTCCATCTAGGCTCTCACAACACATACATATGAATTCTAGCTCTACGCCATTTGCTCATGTATATTCCCTTAACTAACGAACAAGAAATCCTAAACCAAATGATTCAAGAGTGTGGGTTCACATGAGTCGGCAGATTCAAGTGGAAGCACAGATGGATAAAGTTTAGTAGAGCCAAGAGGTCAATATACCAAGAGAGAAGGCCTATACGTGAAGGTCAAGTCCAAACAGGCGCACAGACGCCTCGATTAATCTATCTGGGTTCGCTCCCGCGCTCGGCTTCCCGGAGGGCCCGGCGCCTCTCTTTTCGCTTGTCCCTGTAGGAGATGGATCGTTAGCTAGGTTACTTTCTACTACTTATAGCAAGCGATGCAGGGATTATGAATGGTGTGGTTGAGAAGTATATAAGGCTGCGCATGTGGCAGATTGAGGGGAACTAGTTATCTACTACGCAGCCAAGGGGTTTTTATCATATAAACAATACTAACAAACTACTAACATGGCTGCTTGCTCCTCAGGAGTTAGATGTCGGCGGCGGTGGGACCGCTCATTATTGCGCCCAGGTTTGTGAGACTTTATCGGATCTCCCCCCGAGAAGTCAAAGAATCGCTTCGGTGTCTCGATGGAGCTTGCATTTATTGCACTGTTAGTTACGATCGGTTCAAGGCTCGACTTCTCATCGCGAACTCTTCCTCTTGTTAGACCCATTAGACCTAGCGGGAAGACTGAGTGGGAAGACACCTGCGCCGGCCCTTGGGGAGGAGCACTCCGCCTTTTGCCGTCGCGGCCTAGCTTGTACGAAGGTGGCTTCATGACATATTCATAGGAATCCCGAGCCTGATCGGCAACCCCCGACATAAGTTCCGTTCCTTCAGCTTGAGCAGAGAAGTAGGGGCCATTAGCAACGGGAAGAGACACGGAGCTGGTGCTCGGAGATGTGCCACTTTCAGTGCTCCCTGGGCCTCTAGAGCTTAACCCACGATTTGGTCGCTGTTGCCGCTTCAAGACGCTGTCTGGTGTGATGGACTCTTTCTCAGCTAATTCTTCCTGCCTCCTGGGGAATGCTCGGGCCGGTGTCTCAGTATCCCTCGGAGGCAGGTCTACTGATGCAGTCCGGGATCCGGGGAGCGGATCGGACGGCTCGGGCGTTGAGACTTTAGCTGTTCTATATACGCTGTTCGAAGCAATCTTCCGGTAATTCCGAAAGAAGTGTTTTGGTATATACTCATTTTCCTTTTCGGCCGGTGTTCTCGGCTTTCGATCGGCTTTCTCATCCTCGGTAGAAGAGCTCGATGATGATGTTGTATCAGGTCGGGGCATCTCGGGCGGGGGAGGGTTCTGGCTTGACAATGACGACAGCGGCAATGCCGTTTGCTGCTGCCGCGTGTGATAGGGTAGCGACCCCTGCTGTACGGTTGAAGCTGGGTTGTACGTGTCTGCCCAGGCGTCCTTAGGTACGATGCCCCAGGTAGAGTCAGGCGCCGTAGCTACTCTCGGTCGTACATCCATCGTGCTACACGAAATTAGTATATATATATAGATGCACATCTATAGAAACATTGCTAGGGGTAGATGCTTCTTCGTGTCATGAACCGCCTACCTCTGGGTCTGTTCCATGTCGATGGTAAGCCAGTCATGTACAAGGACTTGTTCGATGGTTAAGCGCCGCTCGGGCTGATCTTCCATAGTACGTAGGACGAAGTTCATGCAGAAGCCACTCGAGCGGCCCAGCTCACGCGAGGGAAACTGCGTCAGGTCTCGTTGATAGTTGCAAAGCTCCAGAATCGACCGGAACGGAGGGAAACCCGTTCGCATACAGTAAGCTACGGCGCCGAGGGCCCACACGTCGACGGCGGCGGTGTAGTCAGCCGAGCCAAGGAGCTCCGGCGCCATGTATCCGGGCGTGCCGATGTTGTGGGTGGCGGCGGCAGTCCCATCGGTTTGTTTGGAGATGCCAAAGTCGGCTACCTTGACATGCCATTCAGGACCTGGCTTGGAGACCAGAATGTTCTTTACGAGTGATCATCATTACCGAGTTTAGCGTCATTGAAGAGAAGTAGATAGAGAGAGGGTGGCTCTTTTTCTGTCGAAAACATACCATGGGTTTGAGATCCCTGTGGACAAAGCGCTTCTGGTGCATGTATTGCAAGGCCTGGGCAACTTGAGCGGTGACGGAAGCTGCCTCAGGTTCGGGAAAGATGCCCTGGTCTATGTATTGCTGGAGATTGCCGTGTTGGATGAACTCCATAGCAATGTATAAATCGGCATCATCTTCGAACCAGCCTAAGAATCGGACAAAATGCCGCTGATACTGTTTTGTTTTCTCGTCAGCAACCAAGAAATAAAGGGCGACGACACAGCGACGGTGATGATGCCGGTAATAACACTCACATGAGGTTGGCTAGTATCGGAAAACGTGACCAGGGCTTCGAGCTCCCGTCTCGACGACTGGTAGAGATGGGCTTGCCGCTTGCTGATTTGTTTTACAGCACGGACGGTGGTACTTGGAGATGACGAGCCCGGGATACATTGTTCTAGCGAGACATTTCCAAATGTACCGCTTCCCAAGAAACTCACCGACTTCCAGCGTTCGGTATCCCCTGATGACAAGTCATGGTACCAATCTCCGTCCTGCTTCCGGGCTTCAAGCCTCCAGGGCCGAAGTATCTCGGTAAGGAGGGATTCCATATATAAATATAAATAAAGCAAGTTCCTGCCTCCTGGGCTCTCATATAGTCTAAAGTCTATGAATGGGGGGGAGATGCTAGTATAGCGGCTGGCAGATCTTAGAAAGAGAATGTGGACGGTTAGAGCCTTATCATCAACAGACAGCTTGCACACTCCCACGGCCCCCAATGTAACAGTATACGGTATATGCATATGCGCCTGGCCACCTACCCACATCCTTTCAGCTGCTGATGTCGCATGCAGAACCCCGGCGGCAAGAACAAGAACGGAAGCACTATATATATATAAGGAGTAACATCCGCACATACCTACAGCAGTAGGCAGTAGCTGAAGAGGATCCATCCATGATGTAGGTATTGCCCATGGCGCATTATTATATGCGCGAACCCCGCACTATTTGTCTTCAACCGGCTGCTCGCTCATGATATCGCTTTATCACCATACATAATTGTGTCTAGTCAATAAGAGAGAATGCATTTAGAGAGCCGGACGGGGATAAAGTGCTTGTTGATACCTGCAAACACGAACTGTATTGCTCCTTTAAGACCAACAACATCAACAACAAGGACAAGGAACAGTAAAGATAACAACACAACATGGATCCATTCGCCATTATCTCGGCTATCGAGACATGTTATAGGTAAGTGTGGGATACACCCTCTTGATTTAGCATAGTACGGCATGGCTAAGACTTGAACTCTAGCCTCGGCACCAAACTGATACAAATCTGCCAGACGTGGAAGGATGCCGACGAGGAGGTCAAGCAGCGCGTTGTGATTTTCGAGAGCGTATGGGTTCGCACGAAGCACCAGGCCGAGTTCATGGAGCGCGTTATCCCTATCATGGACGACCGCCTAAAACACGTTCACGATAATCTCTTACACCAGCTGTCGGCCTGTTTAATACTAGCTATACACACTCTTGAAACGGTGTCTAAGAGGGATGCTACCGCGCGGCCGAGCTGGTTCGGCCGTAGACCTAGAGCGAAGAAAGCGTCGTGGCTGTGGAAGAAGGAGGCTATCGACAGCATCATCACAGACCTTCGGGCCTGGCGGGATGCTTTCGACCCGTCGTGGTTTATGCTGACTATTATCGCAAATCCACTGGTCGATCGTGAGGTCGCGAAGGCACGGGATGCCGAGGCCCAAACTCGGCCCCTGGTCTCTGAGGGGCCTGATGCCACCAAAAAGCCTTTTGCCGTGGCGGCGGGCCTACGCCACGTGCTGTACCCCCAACATGAGCAGACAAAAGAGGTATTTCTCACTGACACACCGATGGAGTGGCGCGACATTCCCTTTTCAAGTGTCAAGGCCGGCCGACCGGTAAGAGGCAGTGGCACTAGCAGCGACGCAAAATGGTATATCGTAGACACTGTCGAGGTCGGGGAGGCGGCCCGGGTGCGTGATATTGCGCGAGACGTTGGCGTGCTGGCTGTCAAGTTGTCCCGGGCCGACCCCCTTGCCTTTGGCCTGCTTAATTGCAAGGGGGTCGTTGCTGTGCCGCGCCGAGGACAACAGCTTCGTCTTCGACAACAAGACTTGTCCATACGGTCACCTCCACCTCCACTTCAAGTCAGCTCCTCCTCCTCCTCCTCTTCCCCTAACCAGCACAACTACTCCTCCTTTCGGTTGATCTTCCGCGCCCCCGAAAGCATAGAGTTACTCCAGTCCCTCCGACACCTCCTCCTCGGCTCGGACGCGCACATCTCCCTGTCGCGCAAGATCCGCATCGCGCGCGAGCTTGCCAAGGCAGTGAGCTACGTGCACACCTTCGCTTTTGTGCATAAGAACATCCGGCCCGAGTCGGTGCTCTGCTTCGAAGAAGAACAAGACTTGATTGCGTCCCCGAGTAGAAGACGAATCAACAGCTGCGCCTTCCTCGTTGGCTTCGACGCTTTCCGCGCTGCTGACGCCGGTACACTGATGATCGGCGATATGCGATGGGACAGGAACGTGTACCGCCATCCGCTGCGGCAAGGCGACGACCCAGCCGCGAAGCACACCATGCGCCACGACATTTACAGTTTTGGCGTCTGTCTACTGGAGATTGGCCTGTGGGAGTCCTTTGTTGACTATACCACCACTGCTCCTATTGTTGCCTCGGCCGGCATGCCAGTGCCCAAGTTGGGGAAGACCTATGAACATTTCCAGAGCTGGCTAAGGGAAACTCCTACAACGAGAAGAACAGAGATGGATGACAACGCTGCGAATGTCTTAGATACTCTCCCATTTCGGCTTAAGGACTACCTCGTCCATCAAGCTCGCACACGGCTAGCGCCGCGCATGGGGGAGAAGTATGCAAGTATTGTGTTGTTGTGCCTGACTTGTTTGGATGGAGACGACGAGGATTTTGGGGGAGTTCATGCGAGTGGCGATGATACCAATGACGATACCGCCATCGCTCTGGGCTTTATTGAAGAAGTTATGATGTCTCTGGACGAGATCAAGGTATAAAAGGTGGAGACTAACTATAGGTGTGACATGACTTGATATAGGGGGCCAGTTTGATTATCTTGGCGAGAGAACCCGACAGGTGGTTGAATCTCGGCCGCTCGGTGCAAAGATGTCCTCGCAGAGTGAGTGCAACTTACTTCCTCTTGGCTATATCGGCTTTTTCTACGAGATGAACATGGAGCCTGTAATCATGGGGAATCTGGGTAATAACATCCTTTTATCCCCGCATCGATACTGCGAGCGCAGTAGACTAGATCTAACCTCTTTACAGCGGACCTCGGATGGTCACTCGCTTCATCACAATTATCCGCATGTAACGCCGGATTGGCTCGCTTCTGTAATGGTTATACAGTACAGTACATGATATATATGGGTCGTGGCCTTCATAAGTTCTATAGCCTGCAGTTGCGCGAACAAGTAGGTGGATAACGAAAGAAGTCAAGCAAGGCGAATAACAAGTGAGTGTGTCGTATCAATTCAAATCTGTCGAAAATGTTGCGATCGGTACTGGGATCGTCGCTCGTTCCTCTGCTTGCGCTGAGTAGTAGCTCGCTCTTCGTGCCTTCGGCATGGGCTGCGACGCTGCCATCACGCCAATCGCCTGCTTGGCCTTATGGTCCGTTTACGGTCTCGGGTGCAGAGATGAAGGATTCGCGTGGTGAGACTATCGTGTACGCCGGGGCAAATTGGCCAGGTGCCGCCGAGGTCAGTAAGTAACACCCAGGTTGATCATCAGCTCTATTCACTTGTAACAAGTCAGGAGTATCCCATCGGGGTAGTTCTTGTCAGAAATGATGATTCTACTTGGTCACTGCTGCACCGATTTTGCGAAACGGGACTGACTGGAGATATCACAGTGATTCCCGAGGGTCTGCAATACCAGTCGATCCAGACCATCGTCTCCAAGATCAAGAGCCTTGGGTTAAACGCGATCCGTCTGACCTACGCCATTCAGATGATCGACCAGTACTACGCGAACGCAAACAAGGATACCACGGTTCAGCAATCGTTCAACACAGCCCTTGGATCAACCAATGGCCCAAAGGTGTATGCCAAGTTTTTGGCCAACAACCCGTCCTTCAATGCGAGCACGACGCGATTGGACGTGTTTGATGCCGTGGCTGCGGAGTGTGCCAAGCAACGTAAGTGAGGCATGCTAGTTTGTTTGCATCAGTTAGAGAGATACCGCGTAGAGTTCATACCTGATACTGTAGTCTACAGAGATCCACGTCCACCTGGACAACCACATGTCAAGAGCAGCATGGTGCTGCTCAACAACAGACGGCAACGCCTGGTTCGGCGACAAAGACTACAACATCTCCAACTGGATTCGCGGGTTAATATTCATGGCGAACCGCGGGAAGTCCTGGACAGCATTAACCTCGATGTCACTCCGCAACGAGCTGCGCTCCCCCGACAGCAATCCCACGCTGAAATCGCAGTCGTACAACTGGCGCGACTGGTACACGTACGTGAGACAGGGCAGCAGCGCGATCCACGGCGCAAATCCCAACATCCTCATCTTCCTGTCGGGTCTCGACTTCGACACGTGGATCACCCCTGTCGTGCAGGGGACGGCACTGACGCCCGGCACGGGGAAGTACAGCATGGGTGACTTCGCGGGGTACGCGGACAAGCTCGTGCTCGAGGTACATAATTACAATAATGATGCAAGTAGCTGCTCGAGTTTGCAGAGCACGCTGTACAGTGACGGGTTCCAGGCCCTGCATAAGGAGGATGCGAAGACGGTTAATGTGTTCCCTGTGGTGCTTAGCGAGTTCGGGTTCGCGCAGACGGACACTGAGTGGAAGAGGGTTTATGCCACCTGCATCGCGAGCTATCTAGCTCAACAGAAGGCGGGTTGGTTCATCTGGGTGCTTAGTGGGAGCTATTATATCCGCTCTGGCACGCAGGATTACGATGAGAGCTGGGGGTTGTTGTCGCATGACTGGTCGACTTGGCGGTCGCAGTCATATATTGATGGTGGACTCAAGCCGCTCATCAAAAACACGGTGAGTAATTAGTCATTTTGGTGGCTCTTTGTGGTGGCTCTATGTGGTGGCGATACTGTAGATACTTTTGGCTTGTTGCAGCTATGCATGTATGCGCTTGGCTGAATAAAACGAAGAATTGCTTGCAGTAAACCAATGAATGCTTTATCTGTCAAGAAACTCAGATTTTAGGAGTTATGGGTTAGTTTCTGGCGATGGTTTCTACACTAGTTGCTCTAGGTAGCATATGTAAGTACCTATTTAGGACACTGCCAGGAGATAATCACCACAAGCTAGTGGTGGGATTATCTAAGCAAAAACGGGGAGGTGCTTCAGGCAGGCAGCTCTGCCGCTAGCTGCTGCAGGGTAGGTAGCTGAAGTGATGAAGTGGGGCTGTTACAGCTGCAGCAACTCAACTTTCGAAAGCGCGATCAAATGTCTTTCTTGCCTTGCTTCTTTGTCGACCAACCTTGCACCTCTTGATTTTACCTAAACAAATGAATACCCACCTACCCATGTTTGCTTCATTGCTTCCAATCCTGTAAACAGTACAATGCAGTTGTTTGCATGAATCTGCATGGCCAAGTCTTTCAGGAATCTTCGCCGTCGCCAAGCTTTTTTTTGCAGATAAGTCACCGCGACTCTTGATATAAATGGCGCCTCTCTGCAAGTTCTACCAACAAGGCAATTGTCGGAATGGAGGTAGGCTTAGCTATAAAGATTGGCGTGTATAAGTATTGACCGGTCGTGACAAAATAGTGAATTGCCGATTTGAACATCCTGGCGTCAACACCAACTCAAATCCCTTCAGTGCGCCCAGCGCCAACCGCTTCAATGCCCTAAACACGATGTCGACACGACCACAAGACGAAACGAATCCCTACAAAGTCACTAAAGAGACAATCAGGATCGATCTCGCTAATGAACGCCCGACTTGGATTCTGTCGTGCTATGGCCCGGGCAAGGAAGCCCCCGAGCAGCTCTTTGGCGGATACCCGCGCGAACAGAGTCTCGAGGAGGTCATGATACACATCAGGGGCGCTGCGAATCGAGAGCAGGCGGTAGGTCTGAACCGTCCCATCGTCTTGATTGTCTCCTTCGATATGACTACTGACATTCGATATCAACTCTAGATCTCTGAGGTCAAAGCACTCCACGACCAAGCCGAGCAGCAGATACAGACCACCCTAAACAATTTGGACGGCGCCCTTCAGTTCGTTCTCGCCGGCGCGAATAATCACCCCAACCGTTTAGACATCTGCAGGCAGAATACGATTGATGGGGGCACGACGGGCATATTCGCCGTCAAGACGGGCTTCGCAGACAACCCCTTAACCTCCAATACCGGCACCAACCAGAACCCCTTCTCGACAACAACGCCGTCTAACCCCTTTAGCAGTGGTGGAACAACGTCCGCTTTCGGTCAGCCGTCAACACTCGGCCGGCCACCCAATCCCTTCGGAGCCGCACCGAATCCCCAGTTTGGCCAGCCTTCGCAGATGGGCGTCGCCGCTCCAGCCTTTCGCCAACCCTCACAAATGGGTGCCGCTGCCCCGGCTCCGGCCCCGGCTTTCGGGCAACCATCACAAATGGGAGCATCCGCGCCCGCATTCGGAAAGCCTTCAACGTTAGGCCAGACGGGAAATCCATTCGCCGCAGCATCGGCCGCAGGACCTTCGCCATTCGCGCAGGCCAGTCAGCCTGCCACCTCTATGCAGCCGTCTCCCTTCGGCGCCCCGTCAGCTCCACCAGCAAACCCATTTGGACAGCCGGGTGGCGCGTCATCAGGGGCTAGTCCCTTTGCCCAAGTTTCCGGGGCTGCACCCTCGACTACTTCGCCTTTTGGACAGCCGCAGCCTGCGGCAATCAACCCGTTTGCCAAAGCTGCCGAGGCGTCCAAGGATCAGTCCATGGACACCTCAGTCTCCGAAGCCACGCGGCCCAACCCCTTTGGCGACCCAAGAGGCGGTTTTGTTCCGCCGGAGGATAGAAAACCAAAACCCTTTGGTTTCCCCACCCAGAATCCTGGAGCTGCGAACGCGGCCTCCAATCCGTTCAGTCTAGGGGCGCAGCAGAACCAAGCCCAGTCTTCCGCAGCCGCGAATAAAGCTGGCCCCTATGCGCCGGGTAGTACGAAACAACACCCGCCCGTCGAGAGCTACACGACGAAGGCGATGAATGGACAGATTACCTCCTTTAACAACCAGCCGATCGTCTTCAGATGGAAGGTCGGTGACAGATATCAGGAGCAACCCCCTGAGAATCCGAGAATGGACCAGCAGGTTCCTGGATTCCGCAAGCCGGATGGCAAGTGGTGCAAGATTTTGTTTCCCGCCGGCCCGCCTGCTTATAACAAGGATACGGAGCCGGATCCGGCGCTGTATGATGCGTCTGTCAAGGCCGTGTACGAGCAGATGGCTACCACGGGGCGGTTTCGGGGCGGCGTTATGCCTGAGGTGCCGCCCATGCGGGAAGATTGTGTCTGGTCATTTTGATGGGTGGTGTATGGCTTATATAGGAATTATACGTGGCATTGGCATTGGCAGTGGAGGTGTTTTTTTATTGGGTTACGAACGAATCGAAGTAACTCAGCATATCATGATTGGTTTCACGCATTAGATACCCCAGAGGCAAAACTCACACCGCAAGGTTCAGGCATATTACACTTTACTTCATCATCTCGTGACATTTGGGCCTAGTTCTCTTTTGCAAATTTTTATCTTCATTTCTTTTGTATTGATTGAGAAGTTACTACTGTTCTGTCTCGTACTGATCCATTGGATATCGGGTCTGGAGCAAAGACCGAAGCAACCTCCTCAGCACATCGCATCAGGTTGACCATGATTTACGTAGCGCTTAAGCGGCAATGGTAACCTCAACCTCGACACCGGCCTCGATGTTGACAATGATCTGCTTGACGACCTCGGTGGGGGCGACCAGGTCGATCAGGCGTTTGTGGATGCGCATCTCGTAGCAATCCCATGTCTTGGAACCCTCACCGCAAGGGGTCTTACGGGTGGTGACCTTGAGGGTCTTGGTGGGGAGGCGGACGGGGCCCTTGACGCGCAGGTCCTTGCTCTTGGCGCGGTCGATGAGTTCTTGTGAGACCTTCTCTAGGGATTGCACCTTGCGCGAGGTCAGGGTGATGCGGATCTTGTGCGTCTTGGGCGCCTCGCTGTTGGGGGGTTTGTTAGTCTGAGGGAAAGTACTTGTTGTTGGGTTTGTATTGGGACTTACCCGAAGTCCTTCTCTTGCTTGTTGTAAGACATCTTGACGGTGTATCGAGGAACGATGGATGATGAAGATGGATGGATGGCTGGAATTAATTGGCGATGCCTTCACGACTGTGATGAGATATAAATGTTAGTAGACTGCAATCATGTATAGTAATTATCCACCTTACTGATAGGATAAGTACTCACCTCGAACGTATTGTGTTTCGGTAACGTGATGAAGGCTGATGATTGTTCAGAAACGAAGTTTTTGGGAGACTTGTCAGTGGAAGATCGCGAAAATGGCGGCTTTGGTGGGGCTGGTCGTTAAAGTTGCTGGTTCGAATTTCCCATGTCTGTGGGCCGATAAGATAAGGGCAGAGGCTGCTAATCGATCAGGTACCTAAGTACCTTTCTTTTCTCTCCCGTTCATCTCAGCTTTGTCGAGATGGCACCCACCAATGTGGATCTACACATGCACCAATTACGCTTCTTTGTAAAACAGAGTCATCCGGTGAACGCTGGATTGGGGACGGTACATTAAGTACTTACTTAGTGGATATAGGTCTCATAACAGCCGTTGATTCATTATGATTACATTTCACTCATCGTCCTGACCCTCTTCATCCGAATAATAGCTTCAAAACCACAATTGATGAGCCGGTGTTTTTTCATTCCAAGATAGCTAACAATCAACTAATTATTCCTCTGCCTCCGCCAATGAATCATAGTGCCGCTGATTGCCTCAATTCCGGATCTTGATACCTGTCGGTCATTATGTCACCAACCCTACCTTCGTTTGCACCCTTCCCGGAGGCACCATGGAGAGACCACATCGTCCCAGCCGAATGGGAAGCCTGCCTCTCAACATGGCTTGCCTTAACCGAAGCGTATTTATCTCTATCCGAGCAGGACCTCATACGGCATATAAAGCAGGATGAATCTATACCGTCTTTCCAGAGATCCTTTGTCACTGAAGTCGCCGCTTCTGGCACCATCATTCTCGGATCCTCCCGGCCAGCCTCACTCCTTTTCCGCCAATGCTTCCATTTATCTTCAAAGCTGCTGCATTTACCGTCTGCACCGCCTGAATTGCTGACATGGGAATTCCTGGCCGACTTTGGTCGACTCTACGGCAAAACAAAGGCCGGACCTCCTGTTCAAGCTGCGTCTCAAACACCGCCGGCCGAGCTTTCTCTTCAAGGTCTCAAAAAATCACTTATACAATCTCTTGATGCCGGCATTCAAGGAGACTTGGCCTCTCTCGAATCACGACTGAAGAGGCTCAACCATCTGATACATGTCTCACATCATGTCGCTGCCTTTTTCTTAGCCGGTAGCGATTTTCTCGACGGCCTTGTCACCTGCTTCAAGGTCATGAATCCGCCTTTGAGGAAGACTATTATCACTACAGCCTACCTCTGTCTCATTGGCCTGACCGAGGGAGACTCTCCAAAACATTCCATGCTTGCTGATCAACTGTATTCTCTAAAGGCTGCGGCCGATGCTCACAAAGCTGGCCCGCTCAACGCCAACGACTCCATGGTTTCCGAGTTGGTGACGGTGACGCCACTTCTGAAACAGATTCGGTATCGTCTGGAACATTCGGATACTGGCCTCGCACGTGTCAAAACTCGCATCACTGCTCTAGAGGAATATATTAAACCCGGTGTTCGTGCACGGCCAAAACGTACAATTAAGCGTAAAGTCGATAAGGGTAAAGGTATAATGACAGAAGATCAAGATGACTCCCTAGGTGAGATGCGAGTGCATCGAATGAGTCAAATATCACAGATACAGGATTTGTTCCCCGACTTGGGATCGCGGTTCGTCTCACAGCTGCTTGATGAGTATGGCGATAATACGGAACAAGTCATAGCGCATTTACTGGAAGATTCGCTACCGCCTCATTTAGCTACAGCTGATCGTACCAAGGAGTTGTTAGTTCTTTCATTTATACGCTCTATGAACTACGTTGCTTGCTAATGGTTGTCTAGATCACCTGAGCGCACACGCAGGAAAAGTCATGATATTGCTCCGCGGGCTACGCCTCCCCAGCTTCCCACACGTCACAATGTGTTTGATGACGATGAGCTAGATCAGTTGAATGTCGATATCTCCAAACTCCATTTTGGAAAGCGCAACCCTGGGCAGACTACTGATGACATTCTCAATGATCGTTCTTCGGCCCCTAACAAGGCTGCTATTCTTTCGGCGCTTTCGGCTTTTGATGCCGATGATGATGAGCGAGATGATACATATGATGCCGTTGACGCAGGGTTTGTCGTCAACGATGGCCATGCAGAAGATGCCGATGACCAGAAGAGAAAAGACCTTAATGAAGAAGCACTGTTCCGGACATACCAAACCAAGCCTCAACTCTTCGAGAGAGATGCGGTAACCAGAAGAAGTAACGAAAGAATAAAGCTGAAGGGGGAGACTGGTATGACAGACGAAGCCATTGAAGGCTGGGCTGTAATGCTCGCTCGGACGCCTCAGCAGATGAAGCAACTAGAGATGAAATATAGTGCTTCCAGCGGAGCTCAGCCTGTTCTGGCTTCGACTGCCTGGCGTGCTCCCTCGGCCGACGAACAATCAGACGACGCTGGCGGCGAGGGCGTGAGTGCCCGAGGATCCCATGACCGCGGCCGAGGTCGGGGTCGGGGTCGAGGGAGAGGAAGAGGTGGAGGTCGTGGAGGAAATGTCGCGGGACCTACTGGTGAGAAAGGAACCGAAAATGCGAGAAAATCAAAGGAAGCAAACAAGAGTTCTAGAGCAAATCACAACCGGCGTGACCAACGCGCTAAAAAGATGAGCCGGGGAGGATTTCCGGGCTGAAAATATGAGAAAACGAGCGCGGGCCGAGAGAATAAAGCCCCCTGCATAATTATAATTATGGATGCTCTGTTTAATAACGGTTGACGTGTGTTGGCCTCCTCCGCTTGTCCGAATGCTGTGTCGTACCCTGCCCCTGCGGTGGGAGAAGAGCTGGCCGCTTGCCCAATGCGGCTTCACTTGTCTGTGGGCAGCCTGATTCATATAAATCTTCATCGCTGAGAGCGTGTGGATATGGGCTTCTCAGCTCCGATACTCCAGGGGACGGTGCCGAGGAGAAAGGATAGAACGTATGGATTGGTGCTGGCGAAACGACACTGCTGCCACCACTAAATGATGTGGCCATTTCCTCAGGGCCGATATGGCGGAGCAGAGAAGAGTGGTCTTTGGGCGTTGCCAGCTCCGATACCGACGTTAGATCATTGTCGTGTTCGCCCCGCACGTCATGCGCACCGATCATAGACATCAGCGATTCTCTCGAGGACCGTCTG
The DNA here is from genome assembly GCA_022578775.1 of Xylaria venustula. Taxonomy (NCBI): domain Eukaryota; kingdom Fungi; phylum Ascomycota; class Sordariomycetes; order Xylariales; family Xylariaceae; genus Xylaria; species Xylaria venustula. The sequence continues at coordinate 156,489 of MU389424.1, forward strand.
CTGTCTAGATATTCTCGAACATCGTAGCATTGTCTGCAGACGGGGTAGACTGGCCATCGCTCCGCCTCGTCTCGATACTGGGGGAGCTGAGGACGAGCCAACATCCCGCATTTCTCTTGGATGTCATCGAAAATGTCGGAAATCGGCGTGAAAAATGTCATACGGGGCCCGGGGCCCCAATATTTGTTTCGGCCCCAGAGTTGCCCGACCAAAGCATTCGTATCGCTATCGATGATGGCCGCGCCGCTGTCGCCTTCGACACCGATGCCACCTCGTATCCACTCGTTCTCATTGTCGTAGGGGAATGGCTCCTCGATGAACCACTCACGAGTAGCCTTCCCTGTCCCGTTATCCTGGCTGTCGACATATGCTGGGATTTCGCAGACCTGACCTCGTCCTAACCCTGACGTCCGCCCTGTCGAGACGACATTGGCGCCGGGCGGTACTGAGCTTGTCGCTGTAACCGGTGTTTCGCGGCGTTGCGCGACCTGGGGGAATTTCCGCAGCAGATTAGCCTGTCGCGTGCCTGAGGAAATAAGAATCCAATCGGTTACGACGAGCGGGGGTTCTTTGTCGAAATCATCCCAATACGGATCATGCGTGATCCGAGTCGTCTTCAAGTCGAACCCCGAGGTGGCCGTCAAGTTCCCAATGCGATGGTCCAAATCATCTAGAACATCATGCTTCTCCTGCGCGCATTGCGCACGATCCTCAGGAGAGGGATGTTCGATGAGTACCGGTGACGTCCGTTGACTCGCGCCTATAAAGGGGTGAAAGCATGCCAGCCAATAGCTTCCCCCCTCGGCCGTCACACACGGGCCCAGCGTTGCGGTTGCTTCTTCCCCGTCATCTAGAGACGCGCCGATACTATCCTCCATACACGGACTGATATATGCGAAGGGATTCCGCGGCATGCACACCTCATCCGGTATCTCCTTGCCTAGCCCCCGCGACCAGACGAGACGGTCAACTTTGCCGACGGAGAAGATAAATGAAACCGCGCCACGGTGTGTCTCTGGAAGTAGATCCCGGATATGCGCTGCGATGACAATTCTCCGGGCCGTTGTCACTGGACGTCGCGTCATGAAGCAGATCCGTCGCGTGTTGGGTTTTCGCCCGCGAATGACGCTTATTACGTGGCCGGGTCCGCACCACTTCGGTATGAACTCGATCAGGAAAGGGAGGACTCCGTGTTCCCAGATCACTGGAAAGCTGGCGGACTCGAACAGCCTTGGCGTCCGTGTTTCGACTGCTGCGCTTGGGCTATCGGCGCTTTTCGGTAGTCCTATTTGTCATCAGTTCATCCAGTCTCGCAGCATTTTCATGGCCTTAGATACCCACCGTTAGCTCGCCGTAGCCTCCTCTCAAGCACCGTTCTCAGCTGCTCCCGACACCTCTTCTTCGAAATCCCGATGGACATTTCCATTTTTAGAACCTTATCTTCCGTCGCATCGAGCCTGTTCACAACCGCCTTGTCCATCGGTGAATCAATCGGCAGCGCGTTATGCGGCTGGGCAAGACCAGGTCCTAGAAGATTCGACGTACGGCAGATATTGGTGTTCGCATTGTCTTTATCGCCGTGGTCCCATTGCATATGGCAAGCGAGGAGATCGCGCGTCTCAAATACTGTTTCCGTGCAGTCGGGGACAGGACACTCCAGCAAATGCTCCATCTTGACATGTCGGTTTAGTTCTCCTCGCGAGCTGAAACCGAGACTTTCACATACTCCGCCTCCGGCACCCCAGAGACATGTATGCGACTTTCCCGACGCATTCTGTTCCGGATGCATATTCTTTCTTCGAGATGCGTCAATACTGGTTGGAGACTGTGTGGTTGTTTGACATTGACGCAGTGGACTCGGAACCCGCGACGAACTCGAACCAGCACTACACGGCTCCGGCGTCGGCTCCGTCAGCACGGGTGAGCACACGGAGTCCACGGACGAAGTCCGCGAAATCGTCGAAAGGCCTGTCACAGAGCTTGCGATACTAGGCATATACGCAAACCCGGAATCTTCAATGACGCCTGGGAAGAATTTCTCGGCGCCGCCGCTGACCGGGATCCCGAGTGTTAGTGGTAGTTGCACCTGCAAGGGCCCGACACTGGCATCCGAGTCTCGCCGTACAAACGCATGGTACACTGCATCGTTGCTATCGAATGGGATCGGGTTGTTGAAGACTACTGGCTCGGGACCATATCTATATCTATTGGTAGCGTGAAATTGCGAACGCGCGGGGTTGTTGTCTTGTGTCGGACGAGTCGTAGTCGTCCTCTGGCCTTGGGGCCAGGGTATCCCCCTAATGTAATTGGGATTTTGAGGCGTGGACATGATTGACTTAGCCTGCGTTCATGCAGACGAATGTGCAGAAAGTGTCACAAAACAACTTATTTAGTTTCTTTAGTTCTTTCTGCCTTTTTTTTCAACTTGCTTCTAGATGTAATCCTATCGTCTCACTTCCCCGCGAACGAGATGTAGTATCAGTGCAGTAATTGGGGAATGGGAAGAGGCCTCCACAAATTAGGCAGGCAAGGCATCATCTTGGCCCCCAAACTGCGGCACAGCAACAAATGTGGGCAGGGCAACTGGTTCGCAACCCATCGTCTTGCCTTGTCTTGGTGTTGTGTCATCTCTAGCACGAATTCGATATTCTAATGTCTATCTTATCAATACACTTGTGACTCGTCTATGTAATATCAGTAGAGATATTCCCCCTCTGGGTTGTGACTGCGATCAGTAGGGTTGAATAAGCCGTCGTCTATCTGTGTTATAGTTGCAGGATCTTAGATCAATTGCGTCATGTTCTAATAAGACTATAGCGACACCGGCCGACGTTATAAACTTGCAGTCGGGCTTGAAGCAAGTCTGGATTCGGGTTGCTATCACAGACGCGGTGTCACTGAGTGAGTTTCTTATACGGACATACACTTTCGCCAGCTGTATCTGATACCGGTACAATGAATCCTCAAGTAGAGAGCATAGATTTTCACTAAACAAGACTGATATGATTGACGTTTAGTTATCCGTCTTCATCATATAACGGCGCACGTGTGTATTTATCTAAGCTTTTCACTAAGGCCCTCACTCATGATAATCCGATAGCTTATCTTCTTGCCAAGCTCTGACTACTTCCAATCGTGCGGAAGAGGTTACTATACGAGTTTCTACTACGATTTGAAGAATTCAACTAAAAGCTAAGTTACCGGTATTTAAATTAGCTAGTTGAGTAGAATACAGCGGTCTCACTAACATGGTGATCTATAACTAGCTTTACTTTGGCGTCTTCTATCATACAAGAATAGTTTAACACAATCATGTAGAGACTATATGGTTATAGATCAGTTGTCTGCACTGTTGATCATAGATAATCGGTGATAACTCGCTCTCCCTTTAAGCTCAGGGATCTCCCCCTGGAACTTCTGCTGCGATGTCTCACGTAGGACGCCGAGTACTGTGACAAGTAAGACTGGCAATGATGGCGAAATTGGTGAGACACCTGCCTAAGGAGCGCACCCTTTTACACTTCTTAGTTCAAACTCTTAGACACCGCCTAATTGTCCCGAAATGGCAATGTAGCATCGTGCCACTACACTACTGATACCGTGATGCGGATTGTCATTTTCCAAGCCAGATACTCATCGAGGTTGCAACGTTTGCCGTTGAATCTTTTCCAGGCGAATGCAGTAAATGAATGACACAAATAGGCTTCTCCGAGTAAGTACCACGAGAAAGCGACGGCAGGCATCACGATAATGCCCCAGAGCAGTCGAGTCGTGGGCACTTACGACGTGGGGGCGGTTGGGGAACCAGGACCGGTGTGGCAGTAATAAGTCGGCCGGCATATTGAGAGATCTCCAAAATCCCACCCTTTTTTCTTAGTCAGGTGATGAGCTGGCTTTCCTGCACCGTCGCTGATCGAGAGAAAGTTGAGATATCTCAATGACACTGCTACGATAACGCGAACATCTGCTGATGGCACGAACTCATGTAATAGAGAATAGCATTATTGTGACCACGATGGTGAGGGAGCCTTAGATTACGATCAGAGAGACAATCATGACGATAGAAAACTCAAATCAAATCGTAGCCATTTATTCGTTACGGGGAAACACCACCGTCGTTACCGGTTGCTTTCGCCCTCCTTGTTCAGGCGGTGACGCGATCTCGCCAGAACCACTTTCAAGTCTGCCCAATCTTGATGTCAGATGATCTACGTGGAATGCTAGGGATCGCAAAAGTCCAATACACTGCATCTCCGAGGAGAGGGGTATGCAATGAAAACTGCAAATGGATGCCATAATATCCATAACCAGAATGTGTAATACGTGGGGACTGCAGGCACAGCAATAAAGTAATCCGGCAGGAGTTTGTCAGGGCCAGACCCCACACACGACGCATAGGGGGGCCCGTGAGCCGCCGGATGGACGTCGGAGTTCCTCTTCGGGATCTGCAGACTCCCCGTTTGGGCGCAATCAACCATTCGCGTAGCCCGCCGAGACTGTCGTGATACCGGTACCATGCCATAATATACAAAGGCGGGGATGAGGTTTACTCTGCAGCGGAATGTGAGGTGGTGTCAGCTCAGTTGCTTTGCGCCGTATCGGCGCGTATATGTACATGAAGAAATACTAGGTACGTCATTGTAACGACGAAGCTTGAGGGCTTCACCCCAAGCTCTTACTGTCGATTTCCTTTGAGGTACCTCTATGGTTATGGGTAGAAATATGACCATGGCCTTAGCCTTTCTTGGAGTCTGTCGCTAATCCACACTTTTTATCTGGTCTTGTTTCTCGGCAGACGCAACTCGTGATACAAATCGTTGACCGTACTATTGATTGATGACTCGTGAGGCTGTCATCAACTACGCGATTTGGGGAGACGGTGGCGTATGGAACTTGACCTATGCTGTACAACAAATGATGAACTCCCTTAAATTGCCTTTTTACAGTACAGAGCCGAAATCGGTTGTGTTCCATCGGCCCCATCGTATAGAGTATGTCAACCCTACCTTTACATATAGACCCGTGGTCATCGATTGGACAATACCCTTTTCACCGATCGCGACCTTGCAGCACCGGTTCATGCAAGTAAGTCCCGGCAGGCAGGTAGTACCATCCTACTGCCGTCTGCCAAATTCAGCGGGGAATCATCTCCGCAGCCGTTTTGGAGAGAAATCTTATTATGATGAGTAAGTAGCTGCCGATGCTACGGTATTACGAGATATATGAATTGGGACAGAAGCACGATCATGATTATTGCAGTGCAGTGCTGACCTGTGCCTCCTGGCATCCTGCATTCCTACCTAAAGTTGACAATGCTACTAATAGGGAACCAATTGTGCAAATTATAGGGCGTCCAATGATACAGATTTTTATGCGACTCAAGCATCCTATAGGTTTTGATATCGATACAGGTGGAGTTAAAGAGGACTGAGGTATCCAGTTGAACCACTGTTGATCAAGACCAAATTCAACACATCGGTCCCGAACGCGAATACCAAGCATAAGTCAACCTGCCTTTGCACTACACATCTATACCCTTCGGAACCGGCCCTCATCTTGGCTTGGCAAACACTCTCATACATGGAGATGAGCCTTATAGCCTCTTGACCCGCATTGGTGGCCCTATGTTGACTCAGCCTTCATTATTTATCTGATACCTTTAGTCTTCTTGTGGATGCCATCTGAGAAGAGACACCTTAATAAGCCAGCCAGAAAGTACCTGTCCACGTTGAAAAAGTAAATGCTATACAAAGGGCTGGAAACTGAGATACAAAGTCACGGGTGGCGAGCCGTCGGGGGAATTCTACCCTACCTCAATGCTAGGGCCGGTTCGTGCTCTCCCCACCGACGACGCCTTTTTACTGTTCCTTCCTGCAGGAAAAATGCCATTTCATCATAATCCTTGTCGATCACTGCAAGGAGAACTGCAGCGTAGTCTGGTGAGAAGCTTATTTGTAGGCCTTGATGCTGCTCTGCCTGTATAAGTCTTCCATTACGACTTTTCATTGGTGGCCTATTGCACCGTAGCCTCTGCGCTGCATTTCAAAGAATGAATTCCAAATTCTCTTCTCTCGTGAACTTTATTATAGAGTGTTTGCTATATGCTCAATCAGGCATGGGTGTGATGGTTTGTTCTTGTATATCTCGAGGTTGCAAGCAAGGGGTCTTTCTTGAATTGCACCCGGCAGGCACTTCAGATGGGCTAACCTGAAGAATCTATGTATCCATGATTGGCTGTCTTGATGATGAAAATAATAATGATCATAACTCTAATACTGAGATACTCGAAATGACCACAAGTCATGGGAAGTACCTATAGATCCTATTTTATAAATCAATGAATAAAACAAGTATCGTACCTCTACAATATACTATGTACCTGAAAAATAGGATGGCAAAGGGGATATTTGATGTTTATACATGAGATTCCAAACGAATAACTTTTGGTTGCATGTGTCAACCTAGTTCAGGCCACACTGAACGAGTCAGTAATTTGGTTTACTCCAAACCGCGGTTCAACACAGAAAGACAATACATTGACAAGGTATACGGCATCACCGTTCAGAGAAAAGCTGGTTCACTAGTCATCAACTCACATAATAATTATTCATATATGTCTACCCTTGTCGGTCATTGTAATTCGGGCCCGCGGCAGACTCGGCTAGTACGGAAATCCATTGAGATCGAACTCTACAAGTCTAGAAACGAAGTTGCAGTGGACAAACTGAGATCAACTTCGCCTTTTCACGAGTGACTAATGGTAGATGCGTCCACCGTTAACTTATGGTACTAACTACCAAGCTCTCATCTGCGAAAAAATAGTTTTCTGAGACGCAACTACGGATATAAAAACCTGAATCCCCCCCGAACACCATGGCTTCATTTTGTCTTTAACACCATCAACATTTCCCAAAATCCCAACAACAATTCTTGACACCTCAGTCAACCATCATCACCGTTCCTCAACATGCATTTCTCCAAGATCTTCGCTGGTGCCGCCATGGCCTACACGGCCATCGCTTCCCTCACCCCTCAGCAGATTTCCGACGGGATCAGATTGATCACCCAGAAGTCCCAGGCCCTCCAGGTCCCGGCCCAGAGCATTACCGCGGCCAACGGCGCCCTAATTGTCATTGGCCAGGGCCCATTTCCAACGATTATCGCTGGCTTTAGCGATATCGTGAGTACTGCGAACACGCTCATTGCGGAGCTGCCTGGAACTGCGCCGATCACGAAGAGAAGCGACACAGACGAGCGACAGCACCCTAAGGACCTGATCGCGCGTGGGCCTGATGCCCAGCAGGTCCGCGCTGCATTCCTTGATGTAAGCTTTCACTTTATGTCATCCCCTATCTATCTTGGGGGGGGGGGGGGGGGGGGGGGGGGGGGGGGGGGGGGGGGGGGGGGGGGGGGGGGGGGGGGGGGGGGGGGGGTGTGGGTGGTGGGGGTGGGGGTTTTT